>JAULBW010021196.1:0-89344 GCA_032358265.1 Vaucheria bursata | reverse complement strand
CAGCTTGGCTTCAGTTTGGTTTCAGTTTCAGTTCCAAGATACATCAGAGAACTGAACCCTGTTCTTCATGCTACTAAATTTTGTGTGTTGCGAAAGTTATCTTACTTTCAGCAACACTTGCAGGTTAATATCAAATACTATTTCTGTTTTTTATGTTATTTGTTGTGTTTGTATTTTCCTAAGAAAAATGCATAATGATTTTTTATCATTGACCAAATGATTTCAATTAGGCCATATTGAAAGTCCAAAATTTACTTTAATCTTTTTTATGTTAAAACAAATTTCTGTACTGCATTAAATTTTGCTTCAAAGTTATCTAAATATTGATGATTAGGCTAAAAATCGACTATAATTAGTTTCTTACAAAGTTTGGCATCATATATTTTTTGCACAGCAAATCATTCAACATAAGCTTTATTAATCAAATGTCAAATTCAATGTGCTAAAGTAGACAAGGGATAAAAAAGTAATTCCTAAATATGTTAACAAAGTTATATACTACTTTTAAATGTCCTCTGAAATACTACTAAACAGCAACTTATGATTAGACCTTAAAGTAGTTGAGTCATTCTGATATATTTTATATCTAATAATACCCTGTTTCTATTATGTTCTTTTTCTTGTCATTTTACCAAGCTTAGCCTCACATACTTGCTCTCATTATTGCAATCACAGTGTTTTAATGCTTATTTATTTCTTTCCATACATTTTTTACTTTGGTTTTTGAACCTGGCACTTTTGTTCGTAGCACTTTTTCATATTTTTTTAGGTTTGATTTTCCGACGCTGTATTTTTCTTTTGCTTCTTTTTTCTTTTTTTTGGGCTATTTTCACTATAACATCTTGTTAGGAATTAACCGGTTAACGGTTAATCCTATGTTTATGTTAGCTGCATCATTGTTTCTGTTTTCAGTTTAAGAATTCTGACTGCTGACATCATGTTCTCACTTTAGCCAATGGAATAGTGCCACAGCACAGTTTCTACTGGTCCATCATGTGATTGAATAATTGTCTGTCTTGTATTGCTAGAGTTCACTTCTAGCAATCCAGTAGTATGTACTGTATGATTTATGTCTAAATGTCTGTTTGCATTATAGTTTGCTAGAAGTGCTGCATCTTTCTATTGATTTTTTGCTGCAAATAGATGAATTCTTCATACTCCTTTTCAACTTTTTCATTTTCATTCTTTTGTAAGTATATTTTTTTCTTCTTGAGATTGATCAAAAATGTTAAATATGAAACTTGACTAGTGCTCCCTTTTTGTATTTTTATGTTGCACTTTCCAGTGCAATATAATAAATGTAGTGCCCTTAAATAAGCATTTGATACCACTTTCTACTAATCTTCTGTGGGTCAGTTAACTTGGGGGTAAGAAACAAACTAAAGAGCATTAAAGCAAGGTTTGAAGTGGTTAATATTGAAACTATACTCATTCTTCTGAGTTGAGTAAGGAAACGTTACATTTTTATTGCTGTATAGCATTGCAAATCATTACAATAATAATCTTTCTTACACCCAGTTTCCTATTCTTTGATTTTAATGTACTTCAGTAAATATTTTTGTTAGATTAGACATGAGACAATTTAACTCAACACAGTTTAGCCACAAATATCTAAAGAACCTCTACTTGCAATATATAAGCTGTTTTATCCAGTGTATCAGTACATCAAATGAATGATTATACTTGTTCACATAACAAAAGGTATGAATGAAATGCATTTTTACTACATTTCACTTGAAACTATTGTTCATTGATGGTTTCTACCACAAATTTTTTATATTATAGACTAAGCTGCAACTCAGGTTATGTCTAACTATATAGGCACTGCCTTCATACTTACACAAGATAATTAATCACTCTCTGCTGTAAGTGCTTCAGAGTATTGCTTGCCATAATTTATAGGTCAATCTTATAGTATACCTCTCTGAGTGTACAACTTCTTATTTATGTATGTTTTTGTAATAGGGAAGCTACTTCTTTAAGTTCTTTGTATACCTTAGCTATGTTAAGGCTTGCAGACCAAAGAATAAAGAGTTAGTGATATATTGAAAAGGATGGGCATTCTCTGCTGGCTGGATACATGAATCTAGAGACATTGAACAGACTCTTTAAATTATAATACTTACCTACTTGAGAGATATTGTAACATTACTTTCTTCAAGTTTACTCTACTTTGGTGACCAATCCTATACTGGCACCTTAACTAACTTTATACCTATATGCATATATTAGCAATTCCAGAGAATTTGCATTGGAGTCTCATATTCTTGTTTTTCTTCACCTGGTAAAAATATCATCTTTGTGCTGTAAACCAATAAGTTTACTCAACTCCACTTAATATTCACAAGCCAAAGAATTCACACAGGTCTTACTCCAAATATTTTTTTTCCTTTGGTGCATACTTGTACCCCCAATCATTGGAAGAGAGCCTTAATCATATGAAACCATTAATCCATTATTTTTAGAATGGATGCAAATTATCTTAGCATTTAAGACTAGTCACTTAATTCAATTATTTGGAATGACAGTTTCATTAGTGTTTGCAGCAAAACCTTTCTTTATCAGGGCATTTTCATCAGCCAAGTTTTGGGAATTAACTTTGTACTATTAGTTAATTCATTTTTCAATTTATAGCTGCAGATGTTCTTATTTGAAACATTATTTACTTTATGCTAGTCATATTCTCAATAAGTGGCTAGTCATATAATAGCTCTAAAACTAGTAATGCTGTGTTAGAGAAGTATAATTGCTTCTCACAACACAGGTCAAGATATAATGTATATTTTAGCCATCACTCTCTTACATTGTTTGCCTGTCTTGTTGTATGTCCTAATACCAAGACCATAGGAAAAGAGTTTCCCTAACTCAAATTTGTAACTCATGCTCCAACATGATACCTAGCTATTTAAGTTTAACATTTAACCTATTTTTCAACCTGGTGTTCAACCTCTTGAACTTGTCAGTCACCATGCTTATAAACCAGATTTTTATCAGGAAGGATATCACTACATTTGGTGCACATGGTTTGTAGCAGTAATTTTGTATTTTCTGAGTATTTTTCAACTTAAAGTACATGCTTACTAATGTCTTCTTTATCAAGGCATTCAATTCATCCACTTAGACATTTTGATCATGCCCACATTCAGCTTTTATTGACATACGTGACCTGCTTGCTTTTACTATCCAAGAAGTTGTAAAACTTTTTTCACTGCTCAGTTTGATGGCTGTGAGTTGTCTGCTATTCCCTCTCTCAACCTATAGGTTATTTTAGTATAACGATCTTAATTTACATGCACGTGGATTTGTCACATATTCTTATAAGAAAGCACATGAACACCAAATTAGAATTGCAATGATTATAAAGTTTTTCAGTAACTACTGGGCTAAATTACAATTACTTTATCAATGCACACAACATGCTAATGTGGAAGGGTTGTTGAGATTAATTTTGCAAATTATTCTGAAATGTATTTAGAATCTGTCATTGGATTTGAAATGATGATAAAGATTTTTAGCTTTATTGCAGAAAAATGGAGAGTTTGTATCTTTCAGTCACTTGTTTTTATTATCTGATTGCAAAACATCTTAGTTTGCTTATTGATGCCCAATTCAATGGTCTTCTTGGGCTGCCTATAAGTTTTATCCAATGGTAAAGAACAGAATATTTTTTAAAGTAAACATATCATTTTTTGCCAATACCTAAATTTTATTTTTTTGTGAATGCAATGAATATCTATTGTTCAAATTTATTTCATGCCTCAGGTGTAACCAGTAATTACAATTGATTTAAAATTGGCTAATTTATTAGTTCACCATCGATAGTTTTGATTTCCTCCTATTCCTCAAGCTCTTGAACAACTTCTCTACCTCATTCTATTGATGAATATTCTCTGTCGAGGTATTCAGTACTTGAATACAATACATTTAGCTTGGCATATACACTCCTAGTAAAATTCTAGAAAAAACCATCCTAACTTTCGAACTCTTCATTTTCGTCGCATATGCATGTCTTTCCGAGTAACAATTTTTTTTTGGCAACTGGTATCAAATACAACGAATTAAATGCAAATTTTTTTGTTGCTTAGAGTCTGGAGCTCGACAATGCAGCTCTTGCTTGGTAATATTCGGACATTTCAACTTTTTCCCTGGGCTTAAATTTTCTTATGGCACTATCGTTAAATTCTTGTGATCGAGCAGTTGGGGGTAAAAAAATTTCTCATGATTCTATTACAGAAGGATATATGTTGTGCAAACGGTAAGGGGCTTCACCGTCAAAATTATACTGCAAGCAGATTTTATGTCGACAAATATTTTTATTATTTATTGAATACTCTTGGCAGCAATGAAAATAGTGGTGTTGATGCTGGCTTTGTGCTTAAGGCAAGGTGTTCAAGCACTTAGTGAAGTCGAATCTCTGAATAGGAGCCTTGGTAACTAAGATACATGTCAATTTCATAAAAATATTGCTTTATGAATTTGACAATCTTCAAGTAGCCACTTGCCCGGCGAAAAGCGTTTCAGATTCTACCGGCAAGTACTGCTGTCCTGATTCATGTGGCCAATGTGGAGGACAAGGATGCAACACACGTCCAGGTGGAGAAAGCTCGTGCTGTACAAGTAAGATCACAGCATCGTGCAACACAAGCGGCCTTCCTTGCATCGCATCTACAAGTACGTATAAATTACCATAGAGTGAGTTTTCCAGTTATTTTAGAATCGAATCAGATTCTCGAAACTAGTTTTGCGGGTGTCACGCTGCACCGAAAAAATATCGAACCGTGACCTACTTGCAACAATAATGCCACTATTGAAAAATCTTTTATTCTAACTTTAGGTCGGATAAATATAATTCATGAGTAAGATAAACTTTTTTAGCTTAGTATTATAGTTAAGATTAAGAGATCAAATTATATTGAGAAGGCATATGCACTCTAAATATATTTCTTCATCTTAAATCTTTAAGAAAAATTTGTAAAAAATACATCATCCGATTTCATTTTGTTATAACTAAAAGTGGTTTTTCTTTTCAAATATTTTCTATTGATGTTGAAAGTGGTTTAGCAGAGAATGGTTACTACATTTTGAAATATATGTTTTATCATTTCGCATTGAGAAATTCCAAGGTTATATAACCTTTTTATTCTGTGCGTTCCACCCCACTCTTCTAACGGATTATGTGGTGATTATGATTGTTATACTACAAAACTTTATAGGCACTATAGATAAAGGTCTTTTTCAAAATTTAAATACTGTGAATGTGCTATAAGTTTGAGTTATATCAAATTTGTTAGGACGCGAATTATGTTTAGTCATACGCACAGTAAAGGAACTCGCTCCTTAAACTGTGGTTTTAACTCTATGCAGAGAGATAAAAATAATTTCTAATATACCAAGTTTGATTTCATGACAGCTCATTTTTTGCCAAAGATTTTGCTTAATCATTTTAATTCTAATTCTGGGGCTGGAAGAGTATGGGTTAAGAGCATATTTTTATTAACGTTTTCAAAATAGTATCATCAATGAGCAATTTGTAAAAGACCTAGTAAACAGCATTTACCTCTGCAACCATGTAACAAGATTTTATTTAGATGCTATACGCTATGAATATTTAAAACAAATAGAACATCAACAAAGAGTTTGAGAAAAGGAAAATATTCGAGATTATTCCCTAACTGAAATACTGTCCTAAAAACATGTTTTTTCAAATACATATTCCTACAGTTTCAATGTATACTATTCTACTTTGCTTCATTATAAACAAATAAATATTAATGTCTTGGGATAACCCCTTTAAGTGGGGCAATTTACAGTGGTAAATTTTGTCCCCAAGTAGTCGGTGAATTCTATATGTTGGCATTCAATTTTGATCATTTTTCAGCTCCCACGAATACTGGAACATGCCCACTGGGTGGAATCGTTAACGGTGCTGGTACTGTCTGCTGTGCAAAATCCTGCGGAACTTGTGGTGGGACAGGCTGTCACACTCGTCCTGGGGGTGCAAGTGCATGCTGCACTAGTCAAGTAACGTCTTCATGCAAAAATGGATATCTTCCTTGTGTTGTCTCATCATGTACGTGCATATTACTTGCTTATTTCTAGGTGAAAGGACAATATTTACCTTTAAAATACGTACCCCAATGTATTTGTAGTACTACATAACAATCAAACTTTCAAGCAACATAACATATTGGATCCAGTTTTACAAGATGTAATTGATATGAATCGAGTACTATATCCTGTGTTTCCCAATGTTTTCCAAGCTGATATTGTAGTCAACTTATTTATACTCTACATTAGCAAACCCGGCAACACCAGCTCCTCCTGGATCCTGTCCTACCGGTGGAATTCCTGATTCCACTGGCAAAGCATGCTGTCCTTCATCTTGCGGAACTTGTGGAGGCTCTGGCTGTGATACGCGCCCAGGAGGATCATCGAATTGCTGCACAAGCAAATTTACAACCTCGTGTAATGTTAAAGCCCCCCCTTGTTTAACTGGTACTGCGCCCTCTCCAACTCCCCCAGTAACAGGTAATATATATATATATATATGTATATGTAATTATTTGCATGTAACTTTTTTAAGGTGATGCTGACATATTGTAGTATAATTATAGAGAAGTTTTATAATACTCACCAATTTAAATTCATTTAGAGTATAGTAGCTTTTGTTGAAATGCAACAATAAATTCTAGTACTCAAGTATTTCTTTGAAGCAATCAAGTTAAACTATAATATTGCATTTGCTAAAAATATTCCTCATTTGCCTCTTTGTGATTTCTTTAGGATTCATCTTGTAATGATATGAAAGTAACCACTGTATAAAGTATCAGTAACAAACATTTTTCTATCATCATTCTTTTGACATTTTAGCATTTTGTGCTAATAGTTATTTTTTATTTCAAAATGTCAAATTAGAAAAAATTTATTTATATCCTGTTAAAGCTAGATGACAACAATATGCCTTAAACAATGCTTAAAAAAACCAAATCGAAAATTCATTAGCCTTTAGAAACACTGCTTGAAAAGTATCTTGTTTTGCACAATGATTCTAATAGAGATTTTATATTTTGGAGAGAGCAGTTTTGATAAAACTATTTTAACATTTATCCTTGAGCAGAAATTTCTTGAACTTGAATAATGCACCAACTCATTCTTCTACATAACTGGTGAACAAGTCTTGAACGATTCTAAAAAATAGTACTACTTTCCAGCCTCTTGCTCTTGTATTTGCTGACTTTTTTTGTTCTATAGCTAGTATGTAAGAGTAAAATATTATGAACTGTTGGATATAGCAGCAAATAGAGAGAAGTGAACTAAAGGTGGAATAGTATCAAATAATATTTGCACAATAAATTGTTCCATATTAATGAATGCCAATATGCTTGACTCTACTTATATGCCCCTTCATAAATCAAGATATAGTAGTGCGTCATGGATCATCTATTACATATGCTAACTATTGCAATTGGTCATTTCATTACAAACTGACGTTCATGATGCAGTTCCCCCTTCTGGATCCTGTCCTACCGGTGGAATTCCTGATTCCACTGGTAAAGCATGTTGCCCGTCATCTTGTGGAACTTGTGGTGGCTCCGGCTGTGATAAACGCCCTGGAGGACCATCCAATTGCTGCTCAAGCAAATTTACAGCATCTTGTACTGTTCAAGAGCCTCCTTGTTTAATAGAGACTGCCCCTCCTACGAGTAAGTCATTTACTATATAATGTTGACAATGTACGAGGTACAATGTAAAACCTGGTCAATTTCATTTGTATTGACTGAATGACTATTATAATCAAGTTTTTGTACGGATAAAAGTCCAAGGTAAGCAATGTTACATTTGTGTCTGCGGAGGGATGAGATATTTCAAGATAATTAAAAGGTCAAATTATAATATTTTCCCAAAACCAGATATAATTTGCCTTGTAGTAAATTGAATATTCAGACTATCCTCTGACTTCTATCTGGTTTGTATTGCTAAGTTCCACTAAAGTTTAGAGTCTAGTGGTAGAAATGCTTCAGTTCTTGACATCAGTACAACTCAACATATAATACGGTGATTTTCCATAACCTTATAAATTTGTACGCAGAAGACTATTGTGCAGATGGCATAATTGGAGTTTTAGGTCCTAATACGGCGGGATTTAGCAATCCTTGTACTATTACTGTATGCTGTCCCAAGAGGTAAGACATTACTTTACTGTGTAACTTATTGAATAAATATTTATTAGCTTTTACAAGTTCAGTAATAGCACTTGTTTAAAGTCTCACAAAATTAATTTTACGGGATGGAAAAGGTATTGCTGCATAGCTTTTGTAAATCAGAAATGATTGCTTTGATCAGAATAGAAAACATAAGAAACTTTTCAAGGAGAAAAGGATGAGAAGCATAGCTATAGTAAATCATCGAAAGTCCAATTGATGTAATCTAAAGTGTGGCATGTCTACTGTTGTACTGATGCTTAGATCATAGGTCGTTAAATGAACCATCGAATGTTCACTTTATATGGCTTATGTGTTGTAGTATCTATACTATAATAAGAACAATGTCACAAATTTTTTGTACTGAAATCTATTCCAAATTCTGCATGTATTGTAGTGAATACTGTTATCGCTAAAAAATTTCAGAATTCATTCCCTGTTCCCTTTGGTTATACAAAAGGAACAATTACAATATGGCATTTTTATTGGCCTAGGACATTGTTGTGTACTGATAGAATGATTGCACTAGAAATGACAAGGGCACTCAGTTTCAACTGACTAACTCCTGTATCAAAAAAATTTTCTCCATAGTTTTATTATCATCATTGCAAACGTAAGTGGTTATCCTCTTTGCACATAGAGTATTGGCATCCAACTGGATCTATCTAGAATCCTACTCAGATACCCAAGATCATTTAGATGTTTCCTAAGTTAGTGATACAATAGAAGTTAATAATATGTTTGTTGAAGAAGCTAAGAACAGTTTAATTATGAACTTCTTCCTCTCTCAGCTGTGTGGTTTGTGACAACACGCTGACCTGTAATAATAGCAATGATCCATGCTGTGCTAGATATACTGGGATTAAACTCCATGCATCTGCCCGAAAATCGGATCTAACTCTCTCTTGCAGATCCAAAGAACCCCCCTGCATAGTCCCTTATGAGCCTGATGCTTGTGCCAAAAACCCATGCAAGAATGGGGGTGTTTGTGGGGTAGATTATGGGCTTCAAGGAGGGCAATGCTATCTGCAGCAGATATGCCAGTGTACAGAGGTAAATAAATATTATGAGTCACAATTACTCAAGTATGTGTAAAATTTGAAAAACAAATCAATGTGCACTGAAAGTAATATATAGGATAGATTCTTTTCAACTTATAGACAACAGCTTGAAAACTTCTAGCACAAGCAAGGTAGATTTAAAATCTTTTTTCCTGCCTTCCTAAAATTTCATTTTGTCGAGCCTAAATTTCAGAGAAATCATTTTGAGCTTATGCTTTTACTCCCTTTAGGGTTATGCTGGAGCTCTGTGCGAAATACAATGTGGTGAGGGTAATGCTCCCTGTGGAGAAAGCATACCACTATATTATGGCTCACTAATTATCCCGAATAATATATGTTGTGGATCTGACGAAATTTGTGAGAAAATTACTATCGCGGGATCTGTCGTCTCTTCATCTTGTATTCCAAAAGTATAGAAAGGCTTTTAAAGATTTTTCTTCAATGTACAGAATAATAAACTCTGGATTTATTACCATTTAAATTTTTGTGTTTTGTTTTTTATGAGATACCATTGTACATATACATTTAATAAACTTCTGCTCAAGCAAAGTCAACCTTGTCACATTGCACGCAAAGTGTATTACAGGTGTTTGTGAAGAGAATAATGAATCTTTTGTCAAGTTTTTTAAGTGCATTATATTATTCTTTGAGTAAATTTTTAGTAGAATAGATTAAATTCACTGTAAGTGCCGTAATATAGGCTTCATTTTGTTTATATTAAAGTATGCAAAAAAGAGACATCATATACAAAATAGTTGATGACTTAGCATAAATCTGTATTGAAGTATATTCCATATTTCATGTGCTCTCGTATACCTCTTTGTAGGCTAATTAATGCTACACGTCTACAACTTACATTTGAACAACAACAGTTTTTTGTAAATGGACTTATTTATGCTTCAATTTTTTAACTTCTAAGTTTAAAGAGTACATTCAAATAGCCCAGAATGCTACTTTGTTTTGTCCCTGGCCAAAATAAAAAAGCATTTATACTTTGTTTCTATCATCTGCACCAGTCATTTCTAATTACATTTTTAGTTATTAATTAGCACCTTTTTGATTGGATTATTGCTACTATACTTCTTCTAATAGGCTGACCACTAATTTTCATCTAAAAAGTTATTTTGATATTGATGATGGTATATCTCTCTTCCATTGTTTTTAGCATATTTTTTTGTCATTACATATCTAACATGCTCATAGAAAGTTCTTTTTCAAAAATATGTTTGAAAATATTTTACCAAAAACAAATACAAATTTGAATTTTTCTACCTGTAAATAAGTACAAGTACGGTGGCCATTCAACAGTGCTGAGTCAAGTTGAGACCACTCGTTGTTGAGAAACTGCTTTGCTTGAATGTCCAACTTAGCCTTGACCATAAGAAGAGTCATCGAATAAGGAAAAGTTTAATCGTATATGAGCTGCATGAATTCTATTAATGAATACTTTTTAACTACTTATATTACTTGCAAACTAGTACATGCCAATGTATTTTAGGCAAGAAAGTAAACTTTAATGAAGGGCTTACCCTAATCTAACTATATTGGTATCACTTACTAAGCTGTATAATTGGTAGACCTGCTATCCAGTACTGTAAGAGGACTTGAAGGTGAAAACTGCCCTATTTGTTGTAGGATTAGAAAAGTTTACAAAATTTTATCAAGCCCCTGAGTAAAATCCAAAGTTGGAAGTAGAGTATCTTTAGCTTGATGCGCTGGGTGTCAAAACAGTCCGTATCAATGTGCTCGTGTCTGTTGTTTTTTGTCACAACTTTTTTGTACAGGGTAATACTCAACTGGCCCAGGTTTCAAACTTGTGTTGACCAAGAAAACTTGCTACTGATTATCTCATTCCTGCTTTTCTTCCCCAAGCAAAAAATGCAGTCCTTGTCTGATTTGAGTAACAAACTTTCTCAATTTTTTCCAGTAGACAAGTGATTGTTGCCTAGAGATATCACTAAGCATTGCTCTTTGATGTTCACCTTTTTAGGTGCATACTTACCTTTTTCCATTTCATGTGCACACTGAATTTTATCATTTAACACTGTTTTACATTCATAATATACCTGAGGGACAGCTATCTGGTGGCTTATAATATAAGGTATCATGTGAGATTATTCTTAATGTTTTGCCTGCCTGGAACATACTAGCAAAGCATGAGTTTTTGAGCATATGGAAATCTACTACTTGTTTGATGGATACTACATGAGCTGATTCAATTTTAATCAATAATGCTAGTAGGACTAATTCTCTTGCTCCGTTTTTTCATGCTACTGCTACAGTTAATACCATTCTGTTCTTCAGTGAACAAGTGAGATTCAAGATCATTTGATTAGTTTTTTCTCCATTTAACTAATCTGCTATAACTTCTCAAACTGAACTTATAAATGAAACTTCTTCCAACAAGAGTGCTGGTGCCATGCTGAGCTTTTCTGTATCCCCATTCAAGTTGATTTGCAGTAATACTTCTACTTTTACGTAGATCATTAGTTTTTTGTTGAAAAATGGGCTACTCTTGGCCAAACCACAAGTAATAATGTCTCAACAATATGCTTTATCAGAGATCTTCCAAACAATACCTGCAATAAAATTGCAACTACACTTTATATATCTGCTAACGTCTTCTTTCCAAGAGACACATAACATTGCTGCAAGTATCAACAGCACATGTTGTTTTGCTCATCAAGTGTTTTTATAAATAGCATCATTCAATAGAATCATTTTCTTACAACGACAATGCCATGTCTAACTCTCACAGAATAAATGCTACTAGGGTACAACTTACTTGACAGGGATCAAAAACCCAAGGGCTCCTCTGGCCAATATAATAATCAACTGGTGATAATTCTAAGTCAACCACAACTCCAGTTTAATCTTATACTCAGTTGTGAGGCTCCAGAGCTATATACTTGAAGTGGAAAATAAACACCTTCCACACTACAACTAAGTGCACTGCCAATCACTCAAAGTACTGCCTTGAAAAATATAGAATAGAAAAACATGCTGCCCATAAAGCTTTGCATGCTTCCTATTTAGTTGCTATTCTCATCTAAATTCTCTTTTCATAATATAGAATAACTTTCAAGCTGAAGCGAGAGATTACGCAAAAAACTACATTGTGACAGAGTATAAATAAAATATTAGTAATGGCTGTGCCTTCAGTTTTCATTCCTAATGTTGAAATTTATCTTCTTACTAAAGACTTGAAGCTTGGCATACTGGTATTGAGGGTCATAATGAACACATATTTCCTTACTTTTTACACCCTATTAAAAGGCTTGCTCAGCCACACTAAGGAGGTTATTATATATTGCAGCTTATCTGACCGTTGTCTTGACATTACCACTATCAATATTTTGGTTTTAGGTTGGAGGTCTAAAACATTAAACATTACTGTGGCAAAGGAACGTAGTGTCCAAAAATTTGGGATATGTACTGCCATTGAAATATAAAATATGCTTGGAGATTAAGAACTCTCAGTTTAAAAGAAATCTGTCAGGTTCCTGGTAACACAACCAACTTTACTTTATGTCATATGTTAGGCATACTAGGAGTAGATTAAATCTGTCCACAGAAAAACTCATACTAGAATATAGCTTTCATCTGTTGCTTCTACAGTTAAAATATGAGAAAGACAAACAAGTAGAAGAAAGAGCAATATAGTATGTAAATGATAATATATTACATAATGAGTAAGAGCACAAAACTTTCAATTCCTTAAAATCAGACCAGTTTAGGTCTGATGGTAAATCTACCCATATTGCAAAGGATATTTTTCCCTACGAGCAATCCATGGAGGTCTTTAGTAAGGTTAAACACATTAAGTCTAGGGATAAATATAGTTCAAAGATTCCTCAGTCAGACACTATGTGCAACAAGTCTATGTTTAAAGGTCACTTTACTTCTGATTTCAGTTTATATGTCAAAGTACTGCAACAAACTTAAGAGACATGGTCACACCACTACTAAATAAAAATTGACTAGTCATACTGTTCATGCTTAATTTACGCATTTATATTATCTTAGCAGTGATCCAATTTCTTCTGATGTCTAAGATCATAATATCCCTGATGCTAAGTTTTTGTCCTGCTCTGAGAAAAACATATACATTCAGTATCCAATTCCAACTCTATAATATTCATGCAATATGGGGGAAGTCAAGTCTTCCTCTTGATTGACCAGTGCTAATGAATTACAATCATATGATGCCCCTACAGAGTTGACAACAACATGGTAGTTACTATTCAAACACTTCCATCTGATAGCACCATATTTCATCTGCCATTATAACTAATCCTGCCGTGCACTGACATCAGGTGTTAAGGCATATCAACTTCAAATATTATAAAGCTTTCAGTGATGATTCCAAATTTTCTATAAAGCTTAGAGATAAAACATTATTTCCTGCAAGACCTGCCTCCTAAAAAATGGAAACACAAATCTTGTAAGGATCATATTGTGACACAAGCTCTGATCAAGATCCATTGCCTTTAGTTCAATTCTACTGGCAAAGTCTTCATTCCTGCTGTGGCTGGTTGGTGCTACATCATGTGTTTTACTAATAACTTCAGTCATTATCACTTTATTCCATGCAACACAAAATGAGGCTATTGCCATTTTTTGTTGCTGTCAATCGGATAAAAGCCCCAAAAATTGCAATTAACTACCTAAAAACTGACATGCTAATGAATTCATTTCTGATAAAACTTGCCATTTTTACTTCAGAAGGAATTGAGCTTGAGCTACCTGCTCCACACTCATGCCAGCAAAATGGAATTGCTGTACAAAGTTGATTTCAAATGTGCATATAACCCAAAGGGTCAAACAGGGAAAGAAAGATACAAAGCAGAACATGTACAATAGCATATTGATCAACTTACTTCATGTGTTGCTGAGGACAATTCTTGTCAATACAATGCAAAACAAGCTATTGTCAAAAATGTTTGAATCTAATTATAAGCGCATGTAACTCAAATAAATAGCACATTGTAACAATTCAACTCCTAACAGGAGCAGGACACTTTTTTTGGCATTATGACAAACATTATTTCCTGCATGGTGAGTGAATTTAAGTGTTAGGAATTAACTTCCTGAAGTACTTATTCCGTTTGTAGCTGCGGTACAATTCAGAAAGATTTGTGCAACTATATGATTCAAGAGGATTTGTACAATTCCGATTTGAGGAGAGTCACATTGGTAGAAGTTCAAAGAGAGTCATACATTTTGAGTAATCAGCTTGTATTTTGTTGTGTTGATAGAATGTTCTTGCTTCTATCAACGCAAATTACTGAATGCAATATATCTATGTTAATTCTGTTTATTTTTGCGTTTTAACTATTGTGTTCCTAATACTAAGTTACCTAAACTTTTATAGGTATATGCCTATCTATTTGCAGTATATATGCTAAATTACACTTTAACGTTGGGCAATAAAATGGCTACACTTTATTTTCTTTGACATGACTAACATCCCAATTATAGTACCCTTTTACAACCTTGGATGTAGCACATTCGTTCTGATCAAGAAATCCAACCATGAAGGCAAATTAAAGCTCAGTTCATGGAAAGGGATTTTCCTTAGTAGTTACTCTGATCATGCTAATGACATGTACTTTCTCGTTAATCTTAATATTAATTGAGTAGATGCAATTATGCATGTCTCATTAATTGATAAATCAACTCCAATTTTATTGAACCTAGACATTGATTCCAATATGGCAAATGGCTTCACTAGTATTTCTGCTCCTGAGTATGGACCTCATCATATGGTCACTCAGAGTAGAGTTAATGGACAGGTTATTGTAATACCTAACCAGGTTTGAGAATGACCATATCTCTGTAAGGAAAATACAAACACAACAAATAACACAAGAACAGAAATAGCATTTGCTATCAACCTACATGTGTTGCTGAAAGTGAGATAACTTTAGCAATATGCAAAATATAGTAACATGAAGAACAAAGTTCCGTTCTTTGAAGTATCTTGGAACTGAAACTGAAACTGAAACCAAACTAAAAGCACACTGAAACCAAACTGAAAGCAAACTGAAACCAAAATGAAAACATGGACAAATCATACTGCAGCTACATAGAACAAGAACTAACCCTTAATGGAGTTAGTTCCTAACAGTCTCCCTTTCATTTGGTTGATACCTCCCATCTATTGAGTAGTTTGAGGATGACAGTACTCCCAAACACTTTTATGCTACCTTAACTGAGCATGAAAAAACTGATACTCATCATTGGTATGATGCAATTACCAAAGAAAATGCTAGCCTTGAAAAGAATCATGTTGACAATTTGGTGCCTTTGTTCCCTGGCAAATATTTTCTCAACACTTGCCATCAGTACAAGATTAAGTGAAAAGCTACAGAAAAGATTATTAAATACAAAGCCAAATATGTTGTAAAAATATTTTTTCAATGTCCTGTATCTGACTATAATTTGATGTATGCACCTAGTATTAGGATTGCTGCATCCAATAAAGACTAAAATTGGTTAAATATAATTATATCAAAAGTAGCAAGTCATTGTTGAACTTTAACTATAATTCATGGCAAGTCATCATTAAACATGAACTGTAACATAAATTGATTAGAAGATTTACTTCTGATCATGCAAGTAGCCTTAGTAGTCTTCTACTTTAGTCATGTTAATCAACAATATTGTCAGGAGCGTAAAAACCAAACGTGTTGACAAAGTAAAGCCAGAACTAATCAGGCAAAAATATGCACAAAACAAGGACAAAATTCTCAATCTTCCCAATGAATTTAAGCACAAGACAAGAAGAGCTAATAGGAAAAACGTAATATTATATGTTGCTGTTTCCGCCACTGAAGCGGAAACAACATGATACAAAATAAACTGCACGCATTAAGTTGAGTTATGCAACATCCGGACTACTAGTACTACTACAAACAATGTAGTACTAATTATGAATATTTACTATGAAAATAAAACATGCAACAGTGAATTTGTCCCGTTACTGGGAGAATTGGGAACTGTCACTTTATTCCGACCCGTGCAACTACATTTGCTTAAGTCCTAACAAATATACTTGCAGCTCCAAGTCTGTTTTGTTCTGTCCTGTTCTGTATTTGTTTAGTCAACAATTAGACTTAAAACTGAATTTGTTGAGTAATTTGCTGAGACTAACATGCACTGCATCAAGCACTTCAACTAGGTCTTTAGTTGCTCATGCTGTCTACAACAGGTAAAAGATATATACCATTAATGTTGAGATAGCCTTTCTGCAGGGTAAACTTTGCAAAGATCAAGAATTATACATTAAACCTCTGTCAGGTCCATTTAGTCCTTTTAAACCTAAAAACACTCTGGTCTGCAAGATTAACAAAAGCCTATATTGTTGAAAATAGGCATCTTATGTGAGGAACAAAATCTTTTTTTAAATATTCACCCCAATTGGTTTCACATTCAGTGGAGCTAATTTATGTGTTTACACAGCCACTGTTGACTGTCATTGATGTTGACAATGCTATCATTGCTGACACAACTGAAAGTTCTATTCATTCAGCCATAGCCAAAACTCAAGAAAATTTTGATACTATTAGGATCTGATCTGTTTTGCTGTGATCTGTTATCTAACTATGACTCTATGGACTTAATTAGTCTTATATGTGCATTCTTGTAAAGTATGTTCTCTTAAAAAGTGTTCTCATAAGTGTGTTCTCATATGCATGTGCTCTTAAGTAGTATTGTGTTGACAAGATTCATTCTTGACAACACATGAATAGAGATTAATATATTATTAGCTGTGTGTGTTTTCTTTCAATTTCTGGTTGTGCTTATTACTGGTTACATGCATAACCTTTAATCTAGTGATTCCTAACAGATATCTCTAAATTTGCTGAACTTGATCTACTTCTGGGTATGGCCATTATAATTGATGAAAATAGTACTGTTCATGTCAGTCAAAATCATCATTTTAATCAAATGCTAGTCAAGTACAAATTGGACTGTCTATCCTCAAGACTCTTTTGTTGTTTATGGTAGGGTAATAGAAAAATCCATTACTCCTTTCTTTTTTTTCCCCTCTTAATGTGCCAAGTACTATTTTCTACCAGAGCATCATGGGCAGTCTTTTGCACTTTAGCACCAAAACTCATCCTGACATTGCACACACAGTGCTGTTATGTTGCTAAAAATTTAATCTGAATAAGGCTCTGCTTGTGACTTTAAAGCGAGTCTTGTGCTCTCTCAAAGGGAACCCAACTTAACTGTCATATTTTTCTCAATCACCTTCTAATCCTTCTCTTCCAATACTCACCAGTTATGCTGATGCTAACCAAACAAGTGATCTGGATACTTACCAAACTACTTGGACTTTTTTTTTCATTGATGCTGGTGATCCTGCTATCTGCTTGTCTAAGCTTCATTGCGTTATTGCTAATTCTTTCAACAAGTGTAAATAAATCATATCAAGTGATACAGCTTGAGAAGCAGTGGCCCTTTGTAGACATTTAGACAAATTTTAAGCTGTTCAACATGTTTCTGCTATCTTGTTTGAAGTCAATACTGGTGCAATTTCCTTTGCCAAAAAGCACACTAGCTATCAAATAATAAAAAACATTCATATTTGATAAAATTATGCGCAAGAGCGTATTTACAAGTCAACCAATGTCTAACACATTACCAAAAAATACCTGTTAGAAGTTAACTCCCTTTGGGATTAATTTAATTTTTGCAGCTGTGGTCAGTTTTCATTTATGACTCTCCAAGTAAATTGGTTGCACAGATACCAGTAGGGTTTTATATTTTGTGTTGATAGAGTTGGCTCACTTCTATCAACACAATTAGTGCATGATAAATACACATGCTTCTGTCAAAGTTTCTTGTGTTTTGTCGTATTTCATGTTTCTAGCAATACCAAGTTGCTGACATATTGACAAATACTTTGCCAAATATTAATCACTAGCTTCTTTTGTCCGAAATCTTTATAAATGTTTCTCATACCAATTAATCTACTGCTGAAAATTTCAATAATGCATCCAATATCAAAGATTCTACCATCAAAACCTCTTAATTTAATACCAGTAATATTTCACACTGTGGTTGCAGAAGAGTGTAGTAAGCTCCACCTTTCTCCCCTTTCTCCTCTTTTCTTTCACTGGATACTTTCACAACACTGGGGAATGTCAGGAAATATCATTTGTACTATTGAATAACTGCTGTTTAATTCATTTTCTATTGATCATATATGCGCTTACCTACATTTTTCTAGAATCACCGCAAAGCCAAGTAAAATGGCTTTTGGAAATTTTGTACTGTGCAAAAAGTTATTGCAATAGATACTTTATGTTGCCCATAAGGTTATCCTCATGCAGCTTACATAAAGTATCTTGCACTTCATCATTCACTTCACTCTTCTGATCCATCACAATATGTTCTGTTCTGCTAGTTCTTCTGGTGCAACACTGCTGGGTTAAGTTATTTTTCACCACTCACTATTGATTGCATTATTAACTTTGTTTATTTTGAACTTGTGCTTTTGCATTCTATCTTTTACTTCACTCTTCTGATCCATCACAATATGTGCTGTTCTGCTAGTTCTTCTGGTGCAACGCTGCTGGGTTAAGATGTTTTCACCACTCACTATTCATTGCATTAGTATCTTTGTTTATTTTGAACTTGTGTTTTTGCATTCTATCATTTTTATTGTGAGATGCTGTCAGGAATTAACTCCTAAGGGAGTTAGTTCTATTTTGTAGCTGCGGTACATTTCTTCTGATACCATGTTGGAGTGTCAGTTTAGTCTATGAGAACAACTTTCAGTTCTGATTATGAGAACAAGTTTCAGTAAGTGATATTTTGTTGAGTTGATGAAGTTATCTCACTTTTGCCAACACAATTTAGAATGTAATAATATACGTATTCTGTCACAAATTCCTTGTGTTTATGTTGCATGTTACATTCCTGACAGATGCTTGTTCACCACCATTCAGTTCTATGTTATCCTGTTGCTAGGTTTTCTTAATAAAGTGATTGTACTCATTTTGTGCATCACATATTGAAGTTGCTGAGTACAACTGCTGAATGGAGTATTTTCTGCATGGTTTATTTTAAAAACAAAAAAAGTTTGTGTGTCTAATACAGCTAACTTTTAAATTTGGTATTAATTCATGAATTAGTTTAATTGCATATAATATTTTGCTTTGTTTCAAACTAAAGAATTAATTGCGACCAATGAAAATTTTGTCTATGGTTGTTTCATGCTTAAAATAAGCAAAAAAAAGAATATGAAGGTAAACTAAATTTCTTTTAGACTCATTGCAAAGGATGATATAGATACTATTGCTGAAATCTCATGCAATTATCATCTTTATAAATTAGTAGTAGAGAATTTTACATTGATTATTCAATTCAGATATTAGTATCTTATTTATTAATTTTGAACTTAATGATGTCAGAGTAAGGTTAAATATTAACCAAGCACTGTTTTTGACCTTAAACTCAGACAATCATTTTATTTTTAGATGCTTCTAACTGCTGCTGAAATATCTGAATTTAGATAGACTATGTAAATCAAAATATAATGCAAAAACTTGGCATATTACCAGAAATCAAATGACGGAATGGAGACCTACAAATAAATTGAACTTTTAAATACAAAAAAACAGCTTTGTAGCTATGAATTAGGCCATCAAAAATTTACAGCAAAGAATATGAAAGCTTAAAATGATTCAAATTTTATTTAGATACTTATTGAATTTGATGGTATAATAAAAACTGTTGGAATAGCACAGTGACTAAAAGGGTTGATGACAGTTAGAATTTCTTGCAATGCAACTGTTGTTTCACTGTCTTCTTTGCAGCTCAAGATACTTCATGGCCAGAAGGTGATTGTTCAGATTGTAAACAAGCATAGTAAACAATTTATATATGTTGTGATTGCAAAAGACACTTGACTTGTAGGTTTGTGTTAGTTTATCCTTTTGACCATTTATAATGCAAATTGAAGTTGAATAATGATTAATCAGAATCAAGTATTTAGTATTCACAAAAAGAAATTAAATTTAGATTGATTCACTTTAAATTGCTGTTACTAAATTTACTTAACTAAATTTTGTTTTATATGAATAAGTTTTACATTGCCACAAGCATTATATAATATGCTTGAGAACTTACCATCCTCCATTATATGCAAGTAAAAATATTATATATCCAGTTATTACGCTGGGTGGTCAGGAAACTAAATAGCTAGAGCCAGACATCATACTGGAGGTCCAAGACAGTGTTCAGCCTGTGTAAGACAGAATACCAAGTGAGAATACAGTTCAGTTGGGCAAAACATCGTGTTGCATGGCCAAGGTATTGCAAGCAGAAACTGTGGTGGATAGCAATATTGTGGATGGTAAGTAAAAGTATAACTGGATGGTCTTCACTAAAACTGCACTGTCAACTGGGCAGAGCAGTTGAGTTACAATTATGTAAGCCATATGTCAGATAATTTAAATGCAATGTATATAGATTATTTAGTTGATCAATGGTTCATGAAACTTGAGCATTGCTGGACAAGATAACTACTAAATATTCTGCCTGTAAGCCAAAGGTAAACTCTAGAGAGCACACTGAGTGTGAACAAAGGGCAGCCCATTGGTACCATTATTGACATTAATTTCAATCTAACTAGCTTATTCTAAATACTGGAATGAGCACAGATAGATCTTACAAACTGGATGCAAATATGGAATGGAATTGTGTGTTTTCACTTTTTATGTTTTGAAGCTGTCATTTGTACCCCAAACCTTATCTCTGTCCCCCAAGAGAAATCATGTGAAACACTTGAACGAAATGAAAGAAATTAGTCTGTTAGAAATTTTATTAAATTGACAGCTTCTGAGTTTATATTCTAATATTCTCGCGCAACTCGTAACGATATCTCATATATGCGCTTAATTGGTGTTTTTTTAAGAGGAATTTGACAGTATTAGGATTGCATTTTTTTCAAATTTAAACTGAAATCAATAGCCAAGTGAAATGATCTATACCGAGTTTGACGTTAACTGGCAATTTCTCATGAGAACGCGGCAGAACGCTGCATGGCAATCATTTGAAAATGAATTGTCCCGAGAACTAGAGAAGGCGTTCTGTAACCCTAATTTGGCTAGAATAAGGTTAACTTCTAAAGTTATTGGAACCAATGGCAATGATGTCTCGTTTGTTATAGATTTTTATCAGATGGAAGTGCGCTTAGTTGCTACAGGTGAAGTCGGAATTATTCGCCGTGATACAGGTGAATAATCATCCTCTTTGGAAATTTTATAAAACAGTTTACTACACCTATACAAGCATACTAAATTGAAGAAGCTATATCGAGCAATTAAAGCTTAATTTTTTTATTTTTTACAATAGTAAGATTCCATGAATCTATGAACTTTCGTTCAGATTTGGAAAATTCTTGAATGTATGAGGCGTAGTTTTTCATATTTTTCATTTTATGGCTTCTTAGGCACCAAAAAAAATTTGCTCTAAATCTCATTTGCTATTTTGCAGCTATTTTACTACAAAAAGATCAGATCGGAGTTGGTTTGTACTCTGTTACTCTTCTGTAATTTATAGGTTAAGACATTGTCAAAGTATTTTTCTAAAAAATTAAATCATCTAGGTTACTAACAGCCTGATTTCATATTTATAAGTTCTAAATTGAGTTTTAGTTTCATCATATTTATCTATAAATTTAGTTCTATCCCATTATCGTTTATAAACGATAACTACATCAAATAAATTGGGATCTTTTGACCTGCTTGGTTTGTTTGCAGCTACTTGTTTAGCTCCTCCTGGCGAACTTTGGGAATATGAAGAAAGTGACAGTTATTGGAAGTCCTACGATTTAGCATCATGTGAACTTCTTCGAATTGCTCGAGGTTCAGGAAGAACAAGTACAGTGGTGCACACAACTGATGACATAGAAACGCATTCATTCGAGATTGATTTTGAACTAGATCAGCATGTAAATCACTCAACTAACAAATGGCACAACATTCGACTTAACACTGAATGCCAGTTAAGTCCAGAATTTCCAGACAAGCAAATAATTTTTTTAAATTTTGGCACGGAACTCAGCAGTTCTTTGTTTTGGAGCGAAGCTCTTGTACGCATTTGACATTTTATATTTCATTCTCTGATGGCAGGCTGACCTAGCACAATCACTGGGAAGTTTATCATTTATTTTTAAATATATTTGTCCATATTTTTTTGAGCTGCAATTTGTTCAAGTATTTATGTTACATAGTTATGCTGACCACAAACAATTCTGATTAGAATGTTTCAGTTTTATCCTTACCAAGGTATTTAGTCTATAAATGCTTGCTCTTCATGTAGTTAGTTATTACTTAAATGGTTCTCTAATTTTCATCAAATCACATAATGAGAATTCATTTATTATTTTAACTGATGAACAAAAATTCCTACACAGGAATTGTCAAGGAAAGTATAAAACTGAATTCTAATCATGGTACTATATCTAATATTCTTACGTTTGCCCTATTTTTGTTTAATATGTGTTTTAATATCTTACCTTCCTTTCTATATGCACTCCATCATTATTTGGTGCACACAAATTCTTATGCTTTTTTCGAATTCATTAATGCTATATTTGTAGTTAATATATTTAAATTAATAGTCATTTTTATATTTTTGCCATGAATCTTCTCTATATGATTGAATTATTTCATTTATATAGTATTTTTTGCTTGTGTGTCTGTTGGTCTTTTTTCAGAGTCTGCAAAAGAGTTAAGTCAATTAGATACTAAGGAAGTGAATGTTTTACCTGATAATGCAGATCTAACAAGTCAGGTGATAATCGTCACATATTGTAAGCATATATGATCATTCTAGTGATAATAAATTAATAAGTTCGTATATCGATGCATAAAACCTCCTTGGTTAGGTTATTTTTAGAACTACCAACTTCTATTTTATAAAGTTTAAATGATTTCTTATTTATAGTTCTATACTTAATTCTTCTTAATCCTTTTTCTGCTAAGGGAAATGTCGTTGATGGCATGCAAGTGAATATTCAAAAAGTAATGAAGCAGTATGTGGAGATGAGACATATGGATGGAAAGAAGTCAAATATGGAGGATGAAAGCTATCTTGATGACAACTTGTTGGCAAAAATGCCTAATTTGTTAATGCGGTTGGAACTAAATTCTGGTGACATTAAGAAAGTCCAGAATACCCCAATTGGTGCTGGAGGATATACCAAAATTTATAAAGTGAAATCCAATGGAGAAATCATGGCAGCTAAGGTAGGAGAACAGAATATTTATGTATCACAACTAGCTTAATTGTGTTGATTATTTTTATAAATTTCCTGGCCTAGAAATACTTCTAGCTCTGAAATTTTATATCAGGGTACTTTCAGCAAAGTTGGTTTAGATTTTTAGATAATGTAATTTGTTTTGCAAATGTTGCAGTATTGCTTTTGTTTATAATATTGATTTAGTAATATATACATTCATGCATACCTATGTATTTATACTATTCATACTCTGCATCCATTAAAACAAACAAGCCAGCACAATTTTTAAACTATATTTCAAGTAACTATAAATATCTGCAAAAAACATATTTTATAGTTTAGTTTATAATCGTTGTCAGGTTTTTAAAATGGAAAATTTGATGGAAGAATATGCTAATGATATCTATGCTATGTTTTCCAGAGAGGTCTGTTTGTTGTCTCAACTTCAGCATGAGAGAATAGTCAAATTTCATGGTTTTGTTGCCACTACTGTTGAGCTTGCTCTAGTTCTTGAGGTATGCGCAGTATTGAATATATATATTTGTATATTGGGTGAGATCCTTTCTATCACTTTTGTTTATAAACTTGAGATATAATTATCAGAGCTGTTATTAACAATGAAAGTTGCACATTTGGACAAATGGTAGAAGTCATGGATCATATTCAAGTGTTAACTCTATATATTTTTCCTGTACGGTTTTGAAGTATGTGCAACAAGGCTCTTTGAGAAGTTTGATTAATAGAGAGAATGAATGGAAAAAACTACTTCCAACACAACGCCATCAAATATTATTGGATGCAGCGGAGGGTATGCTTTTCCTTCACAAGAGAAATGTAGCTCATAGAGATCTTAAAAGGTAATTTTTTCATGTATTCATGAACTGTCTGGATCTCTTTATGCTGATATGTTCATTCATGCTTTTACAATTTTATAAAGCAGTCATAAGTCTTCATGTGATGTACACTGTATGCAGTTAATTCTTGAGAGGTCTTTTAATGAGCTTTTTTCTATAAATTGAAATGAATTGAAAAATTTTCTGGAAATTAATTTGATTTTTTCTTCAATTAGACTAATGAAGATATGTTTAAAGTGCTTGAATAAATTTGACATGTTTACAATTACTTAAACAAATTGTTTTCATTTTTTCATAATAGTCAGCCTTAATGTTTATCATGCAGTGATAACATACTGATAACGGATGATTATCGGGCAAAAATAACTGATTTTGGTCTCAGCAAATCAGTTGAGGCGCTTACTTCCAATATAACAAGATCAATTAAAGGAACTTTTCAATTCATTGCTCCAGAGGGATTTGATGCTTCTACGAAAGATAACTTCAAAGGCAATGTGTATAGCTTCGGAATTTTTTTATGGGAAGTCATGTCTGGGATTTTGGGCAAGAAAAAGTCCATTCCCTGGGCTGGAATGTCAATTCAACAAATCATGTATGCAGTGCACTTAATGAAAAAACGACCCGAGTTGCTCGTGGAGTGCATATCCGATGAAAATGTGCTTCATTCTAAAGTTGTGGTTAATGTGATGAATCGGTGTTTAAACTATGAGCCAACTGATCGCCCATCATTTGATTTTGTGCTGGCATCTCTGAACTGCATTGAGGTTATATTAGAAAAATGAATAGAATTTTATTCAATGCCATATTTGATAAAATTAAGGCATGTGCTTTTAAGAAAGTAAAAACCTTAAGTGTTAATTTATTTGAATTTAGAAATATAAAACGTTTTGTAAGTTGTAAAACTCTGAATGAAACTATTATTGATTTTACGCTGAGATCAGGATTACAGTTTTTAACTCATTAGCTGTTTCAATGGTTGACCCTATGTAATTTTTTGCACTGCATTCTTTCATGTCAGGTACAAACAGTTCGGGATGCTGGAGCAATTGTACCACAACGAATAATTCAAAAGGTTAAAAACTAAAATACTCTATTTTTATCTCATAAATTCACATTTTTCTAATGCTTACATTGAAATTTTCTAGTTTATATGTATGATGATTATTTTTGTTAAACATCTCACATAAATATAGGAAAATAGAATTCAATATTGACAAATCAGCGATTAACCAAATATTTTTGAAAGTTTCATTAAAACTTCTCTTCACTGGACTAAACATCAACTTTTCATGGATGTATCATATTTAGGCGTTTCCTGACTATGGCGTCACTGGAAAATTTGATACGATGACCAGAGGAAAAAGACTTGTCAAATCAAAATCTATACAGCCATCTTTCTCACCCATTGAATCGGTAGGCTTGAAAACGGATGCCAGCTCGGAGAAATTTTTACAGAAGAATGAGAAGAGTATCGGTATTTCTTTTGGAGGGTACAACTTAATAGGTACAAGTAAATTTTATCTCAGCTTAACTTATTTTTAAAGCTCCTTCAAAGCTTCTCAATGTTTTTTATAGGATGCTCTTTATGGAATGGAAATTTGTCTGGAAATGTCATTACTGACACATAACTAATTTAGACTGAGATGGTTATTCATACAGAATTAATTCGCCTGCAAAATATTTTAATTTAACATTTATTTATCCATAGTAGTTTTAGTAAATACATTATATCTAGTACTTCAGAGGAGATAGGTAGAAATTTATGCTGAAGAATTTGTACGCCAAAGATGTGTATTTGAATTTATGAAGTCTGATGGTATAATCTTCATGTACATAGTGTTCCATTTTTTTCTGCGGGTATTTGATCGGCGTTTATTCTTGTAATTTCATCATTTTATAATTAGGACCCCAAATTTGACCAATTCAACTGTTATTCAACCCCTGATATGAACATTCAATGCAATATATTTATCTGAATGAAAGTCTGTCTTGTTTCACGTGGTTAAAAACTTATTTGTTATGCATGCTGCAGCATTTGCATCAAAAATTCTATTTCTCTGTTGTAGATTCCCTTCCTCCTGAACTGCAGTCACTCACCTCTTTGACCTCTCGTCACTTCTCTGATAAAACACTGTCAGGTAAGGAATATATCCATTAAAACTTAAACTCATAATCAGCAGTTATAGGTCATTTTTGGGGTGATTTCTTGCCCTCTATTATCGAGGCACTAATTCTTTTTGCACGAGACAATTTGATATGTAAATTTTTCATTGGGGTATATTTTTTAATCAGCAGTCATGAAAGCATGAGTAATTTTTTGAGATGAAATCTGTTATGTGATTTTGAAGTACGTATCATATCAACGTTTTTATCATCAGCTTTTCCGTTGTTTTCAATCTTAGAAATACATTAGATAGATTGTAATTTTGTTGCTTAATAATTTTCCCCTTGTTATGTTGCAGAATTGCATCAGTACATCTTGTGCATGTTAATTTTATCTGGCGTCGTAAGTAATCAAAATATATTCCAGATGTGTCATGTTGATGCAATCATATCTTTAGAAAGTATATGCACTTATGTACTCTATAGGATGGTAAAAATTTAATGGTATTCTATTGAAATTCTACAATAATCATTCTCTCCAAATTTCCTCTTAGAGCATTTCTAAAAAAGTAACTTGCAATTCGGGTGATTTTTTGCATCAAATTTACCTATTAAAGCAATAGCTTAACGCATGAATTTTTAATGGTGAAACTGCAAGTGAAAAATCCAGTATAAACCTAGATGCCACTCACTGTTAATAATATATGAACTAAAGGCAATACAAAAACTTCCATTTCAAATATGAGATTAGGATACTCTACAACCTTGATGAAAAGCTAATATCCGAATCGGAAAATTGCTAGATGATATAACTTATCCTACAATTTCTAAGAAATATAATTTTTCAATTATTTGTGTGGCATTAGGTTCATCCATCAGTAGGACGTTAGGAAGTACAGAATCAATAAATCGTGCAGTTAAAGATGCCAGCAGTATAATGAAAGTTCTGAATGGCGTTCTCATTAGCAGCGAGAAGATAATGACTGGTGCAGAAATGGCTAAGCAATCTAAGTCCAATATCGGTGCTGATAATGCCATAGGGGGCATTGATTGTATGACGTCTTTTAACATACAGAAAGGAAAAGCTGCCTCTGGGAAGTCCAGAAAATCAATGAAAAAAATGTAAATTATAAATTAGCTTGAACTGGAATTCCAACCTCATTTTTAATTTTTTTTTCATGAATATTGCAAGTACAGTAGAATGCAGCAGCAGCAATTGGATAAAAAATTTCTGCTAAAGTGTTGGGAATTAACTTCCTAAAGTACTATTTTTGTTTGTAGCTGCGGTACGATTCAGAGAGATTTGTGTAATTATACGATTCAAGAGGATTTGTACGATTCTGATTTGTGGAGAGTCACTTTGGTAGAAGTTCAAGGAGAGTTATAAATTTATCAGCTTACATATATTTTGCTGTGTTGATAGAATGTTCTCACTTCTATCAACACATATATTTGAATGCAACATATCTATACCAATTATTGTCCATTTCTTTTTGTGTTTTAATTACGGCGTTCCTAATATAAAGGCAAAATGCACGATACAAAGTACAACGGAGATGATTTAGTGTTAGTGAATCTTTGTGCATTCCACAAGTTTTTGGATGCTGCATGGTTGAATTAGTTATATCACAAATTTAAAAGATCTATATTATCATAGCAAAAGTTATGTCGTGCTAGGTAGGGTGACAAAAAATCTTTATTACCATTATAAGGTCTTCATGTAAAAATTTAAATGTAAATAATTGCAATGAAAGGTTGTTACAAATAAAAAATGTTGTTGCTTTCAGTACCTTAATTTATACAATCACTAGCATGTACACCCTTACATGCATAGACATTCATGTGCTGATATGAATGTGTCAGGAACGCAAAATACAATGAACAAGAATGAAATATGCACATTACATTTACTGACTTGTGTTGATAGAAGTGAGAACATTCTATCAACATAGCAAGATACAAAAGAATGCATGACTCTCTTTAAATTTGTGACTCTCCTTGAACTTGAGTTGTGATTCTCCATAAATTGTACAAATCTTCTTGAACTGTACAGTTATAC
Source organism: Vaucheria bursata (assembly GCA_032358265.1). Lineage (NCBI taxonomy): Eukaryota > Xanthophyceae > Vaucheriales > Vaucheriaceae > Vaucheria > Vaucheria bursata. The sequence goes on along the minus strand of JAULBW010021196.1, from coordinate 60,803 downwards.
GAATCTTCTAGAAGTATGTACGCAGTAATAAAGAGAATTAACTCTTTAGGAAGTTAATTCCTAACAGGAGCCTAGAAATATGTACAGGGTGATTATTGCTGTTCATCAATTTAAGGGTGCTGTTCAACAAAAATCAACTTTTAAGTTGAAGGCACCCTTCAATAGTAATCAGCTTATGAGAGCTGTACACACATGTACCATGTTCATGGTATACATGCATGCCTGTTGTCAGGATTTAATATGTTTTTGCAGTGTATTATGTTTATTCAGCTACAATTTTTTCAGGGATTTGTAATTATATCGATCTAATTCAGTTTGTATGTGCAAGCATAGTTTGAAAATGTTGATGAGATTCACTCTCGTCAACACATGAACTAAGATAAATGAAATAGTATAATAGGCGTAGCATCGCTGTGTTTATACTGTTCTGGTTTTCTGGCTTACACTTGATACAATTCATTAGTCTTGACACCTGTCTTGTAGCATAATTTAATGTGCTGAACAAAAAACAGCAAATGAGTAGCAAAAATGATCATTTCACTTGATAAACTAATATCTAAGGCCTGAAATTTAGATATTATGCCAAGATAGCAATTTTGCAAGAGCTAAAAAAAATTGAAATCAGTAATTGCTGAATGGGTAAATTTAACAAATAATTTTAGTTATGAAGAACAATAATACCAAAATCATTTTGTTGCATACAAAGCATTTGTCCGTTAATACAGTTTCAAGTGACAAGTTCATGGGAAAAGCGTAAATGTACTTATGCATCATTTGGATTAAGGTACATGTCTACACATTTGGAAAACCTAGAAATGAGTTATTTCAGTGTTGATTTCAGTCTTAACAAAATATTGTGTGCTCTGTATCTGATTTGACATTTCTCAGGTAATGTTACAATTTATAACATACATACTATCAAAGCAATCTATTGTGGAAATGCACGGAATGTTTTAAAAGTAACTTTATTTTGATCATCAATTGGAATGAAGGATTATTTGAAAGTGTGAACATGCACTCAATGTGTAGTATTTTTATTTATTCAATGAAAACTATTTGAATTTAAAAGGAATTATAGAGATATATCCATACAAGCTTTTTATTTCACTGCTATTATACAGTATGAACCTGGTGCAATGGCTGCAATTAGAGTGGTGCTATAATTAGTTTAAATATTATATTTATTAATATTTAATGCTCTAATACTTCAAAGCAGTAAAAATTTTTAGTTCTGCAAATGAGTTAAAATGTGTGGCACCAATTGCTTTGAATACAGTAGTATACAGTAAAAAGCAGTAAGTTTGCACTAGAAATCAGTTCTTTAATTTATATTATTTAACTTATTTTCTTAGAAATTCATTTCATTTACTGCCACATTTATATACCTCTTTAGAGATTTACAAAGTATTCTGCGTTGTGACATATACTTTTAGTCGTCATTAGGATATATAACTTTGAAAGATGAAAATGGCAGTGCGTGCAAGCAGGCAAATGATAGTAATAAAGAAAGTAAGGAAGCAACCAATGATACAGTACATTTATTAATGCAGGCGATGGCAACAAGGGCAATATTCTAACAACAGCAGCAATACCCCGCACAGTAGCGGCGAGTACATCGTAAAAGGAGAAGAACGCAAGATTTACAGTAGGAACATCAAGCACAGAGCGGCCATAAGTTGAATTATCGGGTCATCCGGTAGAACGTTGGAAATATTATGACAAATGCTTCATGAAGACAATGGTAATGAAGCACCGAGAAAAGTATTGTGGAAAATACGAACAGTTAAAATTTACTTTGTGAAAATGATAGTAATTAATATGACAGTTCCGAGAAAAATATAAAAGATTTGGAGTTTGCGGTAATTTGTAGACAATATCGGTAATTTCTGTTAGCGGATTAGGGCGGACTTTAACGTGGATTATGACAATTGTGACGTAACATTGTGGCATCAAGAAAACATCAACTGCAGAAATGTATGCGTAACTACAAAAACTGAAAAAGTCAATAATCTGTCATACAATGCAAGCAGCATAGTATCAAGTAAAAAAGATAAAAAAAATAAAGCAATCAAAATATAATAAAATATTGAAGGTTTTTTATTGAATATTTTGATTCGAATTAATTGAAATTTTTATATGCCATCACAGTACTGTTACCCTAATTGTTCAAAATGTACCTGAAGTAGTAAATATATATCTTGTAAAAAGATGAATGGTTATCGGCGTTAGAGATATGCTGTTTTAGTTTATCATCTAGTTTTATAACCAGATATTTTTGGTTTCAGATAAGATATTTGGTATAATTTTTTTGTATTTATTTAATCAATGGAATATGGAAAGTTTAACCAATGAACTGCACATCATTCGAAATGATTTGTATACCTGTATATCCGATCCGTCGAAAACCATGAAATTTGAAAAGCTGTTAGGCTAGAGTCCAGTTTGACAGGAACAAAGGCAACAATTTTACGGACAATTCACAATGTAATAGGTCAATTGGTTGCAAGCGCGATAATCAATTTCGTAATTTTTCAGGTAGTCCTAACGAATACTCATTTCGGTTAAAATAGTAAGGTGTAAAAAAGTTGCATGCAGTCGAATGATGCCGAATTTCCTGCATCATTTGAGTTTGGATTTCGTTAGCTAGGCGAATTTTTTGGAGAGCTTAATCTCTGCAGGCTGAATTTTCTTTGCCTGTAGACGATATTTCAAATATTTTGCAATGGCGACATCTTCGGTAAGCAGGAGGACATTAGATCGAAGATTTCAGCAGTTTAAACTAGCTCGAACGGTAAATCTTCTCTCTTTCGCTCACTTATGCTATGCGTTTAATCTAAATATTTTATATTTAAGATATTCCATACCTAGTCTCTGCTCATTGGCGGCATGTCGGTAAAGTTTTTCTGCTGAAGCAACTTTACTTTTACAATCTCAACCGAAAAGAACATATGTTACACTCGTAAATATGTACCTATCTCAATTGTTGAAATACAATGATATTACATGCTTTTACAGCGTCGTAAAAACAATCATAAAGTAATATACAATGACAATCAGTTGAAATAAAATGAAGTTTAAGTACTCGAAATCGAAAAGAAAAATAAATTGATACTTGATTTTTGGCATATTTCTTGCCGATAGTCATAGCAATTTGTCAATTTACTAAGCAACAAGAAGTAGATCGAAAAGTGAAGTCGAAAATCTTGCCGGTTAGTGCTTTTTGCAGGCCGGCAATAGGACTTGGTGGAAACTAAAGTTTCTCTTTTTCTCGCATTTTTATTTTTTAAATGTTGATAAATTTTCTTGAGAATTGAAACAATACTTGGGGAATGATAAGCTGTGATTCACATTACAATTGGTTAAAATCTGTTGAGACCTGAAATTATTTGGAGCTTATTTGAAATCCTGCTGTTTCTGAGCTACCTAAACTTTTCTTTGATATTCCCTTTTATTTTTCTTGGTTTAGGATATCATAAATTTCATATATTTTTATCAACCCTATCAAAATGGCTTGCAATTTCATTCCAGGGCCTAGCAAATGGTGTGAAACTTGCTGATTATGTTCTTCTAGCTGAATTCGATGTTGACACAGGTTCAACACTACGTCATAAATATCCATGCTCAGTTCCAGGGTACCGAGACGATTGGTTCCCTGACTATATGCTTCCGGAAGGTGCTCATAATCACTCCTTAGATTGGACAGTAATATTTCTTAATAAGCAGTCAAAACGAGCAGCACTTGCTGATGAAGGTAAAAAATGGTATCGAAGATGAGATTCATATACAGTTAACTTGGTCTTTTAAATTTTTATCACAAGCAACAAATAAATGAAAAGTGGCAGATTATTTTAGTTAGCTTCAGATAAACAAATAAATTCTGTGGTCCCAGCAAGTTCGTTATAGCCGATATTTACTGTTTACTAATTGAAACTTTTAAATATAATATTGAAACTACCTTATAATCCGATAGGTTAAATTGATATCGTGTGCATGTTTTATCATCCATTCATAAAATGCTTTTACTAGAGTTTGCATATACTGATGCCTCTTAAATACCATTTACCTATGTATAGAAATGCAGTTAACATTCCATAAATTGATCCTCCACTAAATAATATTTTCTATACTTTGATAGCTTCACGACTCCTCCGACTCCTTTTTATGGTGAATATTGATAACTGTACTGCAATATATAATGTGTATGTATGTATTCGATTAACTAATTATGTTTGGTTTAATCGGCGGTATCGGTTTATGGAATATTAGTTGTATAGATGTTTTCATACATTTCCAGGAGACGGTGATGCTGGCGGATCAGAATCGCTACCAGATTCCGAACACCTCGATGATGAAATTGAACCCTCGCCTTTCCTCTATTGTATTAATCTGGTTCGTAAGAAAGATGATGTTCAAGTTCGCCGGGGCGCTGTTGTGAAGGCAATGGCCGTATGTTCTCAGCACCACTTTATTGAGATGTTTCGCCCATTGTTGATTATAGCTCTTGATCAGTACTATCAATCAAACGACCCGAAAGTTTTATCAGACTTGTACAATTCTATAAATTCTGCAGATGTTTCAACTTTACCCCGTCCTCTAGCGTGGGAGAGGCGTTTAATGCGTCGAGGAGTTGCGGGCAGGCCATTCGGAGGACATGCACTCGAACATTTGCCGCAGAATTGGACTCACACAATGACTTTTGAACTTGGGGCTCAAAAGGTAGTAAGGCTCAGATTTTTAATGCTTTTTTAATATCGTTATTCAAATTCTAAGTACAAGAGTTTCATTGAATACTGCTGCATGAGCCGCTTTTTGTAGGCTTTTGAATATGTTGTAATATATTCATACTGTACTAAGTTATTTTTAATGTAATTCATTATTATTAATTTGACATTTGAGGTTTCAAATTTAATAATAATAATAATAGCCTATGTCAATATCATATTTTAGATGAGTTCTTCCACTTGATTGTAAGCTCCTTAACATAATTAAATTTTGCAGTCTATTTACTTGGTTTGAAAATGAAATTTTTAGAGCAAACTTGAATTGTATTTTCAATCAGTTCTCTATAATATTTAGGTTCTAGCCTTTCAGCAGAGTGCATCAAATAGCAAATGTAGCATTTGAAAGCATAAACTGGCCAGTATTTTGTTTAAAGTTTACTATTTATTCCTTTTAAATACATGTTATTAAATAGGATATTCTTTTCAGGCTCTTAAAATATACTCACATTTTAGGACATTTTTTCACCTATATTTATGTGCACCTCACACCTAAGAAGCATAATAAAGAAAAAAGTCCTAATAAACTCAAATTTGAAATATTATGGTTAAAAATGAAAGGAATTTGACTAAATACTCCAAAAAGGTCTTTTTCTGTTTTTTGGGTGAGTTTTTTGCTACTTGAGGAAGATTCCTTGAGAGTTAAAATGAAGAAATTTTTTTCGGCGAAAAGGAAATAGAAATTGAATCGTGGCTCCTTGGTACAGTAGTAATATTTTGAAATTGATTCCTTTTTATTGGATATCATAGGCCAATATATGCTACTATATGTATGTAGGTTTTAACTCCTGTGAGGTTACATTCCACACCAGATGAAACACTCGTTCCATCTGTTACTCTACTCTTTACTGTCTTCGGGGCTGGAGCTATGCGTATATACAATGCAGTTCTTACAGGACAGCGTGTTTTATTTGTTGGCTATAATCATGCAGCTGGTGAAGTAGGTAAACTTGTATTGGCAGCATGTGCAATGGTTGCACCTCCTTTTAGGGGCATCATTCGAAGGACATTTCCGTATGCGAATCTAAGCGATTTATCATTTATGGAAACTCCTGGGTATATTGCCGGGGTGAGTTATATTTGCTAGTATTTCTATGCCTATTATTTTATTTTTAATATTTAAGAAATCATTAGTTGAAATTACATATTTTCAACCTCATTCGTTAAATTTATTGAAATATATTTCATTTTAAACTTCTACAAATTTTGTTTATTTTTACTTCTTTTGATTTCTTAATGGCTAAATTATATGTTTTGCAGCCTCTTTGGTGAATGACAGTATTTAAAGTGTTTCCTAAGCTATTACATTCAAAAGCATCAAATTGACTTTATTCTTTCCTATTCAGCTTAACTGACTAATTGACTACCCTAATATATATTATACTTGGTAACTCAGGTGACAAATCCGGTGTTTGAGTCACATACCAGATGGTGGGATTTACTTTGTCAACTGGACATATCATATGGTACAGGAATGGTAATAACTGCTGAAGAAAAGATTGCTCTCGATGAACAGAGAGGGCGGAGAACACCTCCTAAACCACCTGCAAGGTACATGCATGTGTACATTTAGATACCTACATTCCACTCAATTTGTTCAATATCTGATGCTTGAATCATTAAACATTATGTAATTTGTGCTGAAATTCGGCCCTCCAATATGCTTCTAAGTTGATAATTCAATAAGTTTTCATTTTAAAGAAAAGTTAATTGGTGGTTCTTACCGCACGATTCACAAGAATTTTTGTACGTTTTCAAGTTGTTAGAAACAGATGCTGCAAAAATTATTACTACATGCGATACATTGTTTAGCATATTTTGGGTTTAAAATGCCTAATTGCTTGGAATATCGCTTTATTATTACATAACTCTACTCAAACCCGTGGTCCGTATGTGAACTGTTAAACATGTTCTATGCATGAACTACTTGCTAAATCATGAATTTTTCTAATCAATCTGCTATAAGTAACTGCATACGATAGATAGCAGCCATTCATTAATTGATTGATCAGATTGCTCAAGTTGACTTTACATTAGTTCTTTTGAAGCTGATTTATCCAAATATTTCACTCAAGATTTCTGTCTCACTTGCTTATCTTCCATTTAAAGTTTTCTTTGAAACTAGTTTCATATGTGCATATGCCTGTATGATCTTTTGATGAAGTTAATCATTATTCTATTAAATTTTTTTTTCCGGTGGTTTAGAATTATTAGAGCTGACAATTTGATTTGCGAGGAAGATGTGCCATTTGCGGCTAGATTGATTGCAGGGATTTCAGCGGGCATGAGTGAACAGTGGGTAAGAGCCACTTTAAGAGATTATACTCAAGGACTGGTGGATTTAACAGTTGACCAGGTAAAATACTGAATGCATGAATTATGTAAATGTCAGAATTTGTGAATAGTTGATTCAATATGTCAGTCAGCAAGAATTAATTTTTGGGGATGACAGATAGATTGATAGCTGTTGAAATTGAGAAGTGAAGAATGAGCTGAGGTGTTTATTAGTATTTTACTTCATCCTTGGATCACTTTATTAGAGAGTATTAGAAAGAAATTGTTCTTTTTTACATTGGTGTAAAGTGGAACATTCAGTGCTTTGAGGATAAGTTTAGAACGGTTTCTTGTAGAACAATAAAAATTGACCACAATAAGTGCAAAAGCAGACATGCTAGCAATGCGTAACTTTGGCTAGGTAGATTATGGTCAAGAATTCAAACTTATACATATCTATTTGAATTATTTATTACATGCATTTGTACTTGCTATCATTTAATAGCCGAATTTTTTGTCTTACTAAAGAATATTTGATTAATTCAATTTTGTGGATATTTTTTATTCGTATATCACCACAGGTTTTCTCTTCAATTTTTTTACATTCTTCAGAGATCATTTACGCTGTGGTATTGAAATATCTCTAACTTTCGAGAGCTTTTTTTCAAATTTAATGTATATTTTAGGATACAAGCTTGGTTTCCCCTTTTGTGGCGCCTCTTCGAAGGGATACGTGGGGTGATAGTGGGCAGCTTAATGGTTCACCATCTCCTCAAAGTTTACCTTCGAGTAAGCTGTATCAGTCCAGTAAATGGCGATTACGAGAAATGCGCAAGGTTAAATTAATATAGCACAAAAATTTTAGTAGCGAAAATATGCAACAGGAATATAAATATACTGAACTCTCTGTATACTTCGAGGTTTTTGTATTTTCTTACAAAAACGTATGGACATTTGAGTAAAACACAGATATAAGGGAATGTTCACTGTAAATTTAAATTTTTATAGTATATGGAGGAGTCATTACGATGTTAATAGATATTATTCAGTTTACTGGGTAGACCAATACTAGTAAGCTATGTTCCAAACTATTCATTGCTAAACTTAGCCAAAGTGTCGTAAAACATGTAAGAGTAATGTAAAAGGTCGTGAATTCCTCTATTACTTCTTTCTAACAATAGCATTTATTAACTTTATCCAGCAACCTGATTTTCCTGGGGCTCAAGCTACAAACCCCTGGCAACATGTTGAGCTTGGCGAGGGCATCAGTGGTGGCCAGTTGAGGAAACATATTCGAAGATTACAGTTGGCCAGTGGTGGTGGTCTTTTAGATGATCAGGAGGTGCGTATGTCGGAATATCTTACCAAACTGTTGCATTTTTTTTGGCTACATTAAAATATTGTACTACAGGCTACTGGGTAGATATAAGGTAGTATGTGCATGTTTTTCATCATTCTTACTTCGATATTTTGTTTTATGCGAATTTTAATAGAGTATACGCTGATTCTTCACTGTGGGCTGTTTTCCTTTCAAAACCAATTTCATTCTTGTACATCATGTTGAAGTTCAATTTTTCTAATACTTCAGGTGCTTGAGATATATAGGGATTTGGATGCAGCCCTTCAATCAGAAACATCTTTGCAAATTCTTTTAGGACTTTTGCCAGAGAGTCGAGGTGGAATATTCATACTTGGGTGAGTCATCTCTATCCTTAAAATAAAATATAGTTCTATTTCTTATTTGAAATCTCTCCTTATTGTCTTGTAATTTCGGCAATAGCATGTACGCATGAGTACACGAAATATTATCTTTAGTGTCCAATATTTATGCATCTATCAGACTTTTGTATTCATTTTTTCTATAATGAGTTGTACTTTTGATTTGGCAGTAATCAAATTAATTGTAAAATCAGCAGTATGATAATCTTCTAAAAAGCATTAATTGATACTATAAGTCTCTGATATCTTTAGATTCCGGGGATTTGTTCATTTATGTGCAATTTTTCATGGTTTATTACATACAGTAGACTTTGCATGTAACGAATTTTTCCATTGCGACCATAGAATAAATTTGCTAGATCGAAAATCTGATGCGGAACCTGTACGGTTTATTTGTTCGGAATGAAGATTCGCTGAAAGCTGACTCGTGATACTCAAAGTTTACTCTATAAATCTTTTCAGGTGTGGATTACTACATGGAAACCCTCAAACTCGAAACCATGCACTTCGATTGCATCGGCGCCTTGCTCAATATGACAGCACTCGACCAGCTCTACAATCATCCAACCAATTTTTCGCAATGGCCTATTCACAACTGAGGTGACCTGCATTTTTAGTGTATGGGCTTTTCACTCGGAGCGTTAGAAGTGAGCAATGTTTTATAGTACATGCTCAGTGTCTGCTGACAAAGATTCCTGTTGATATTATTTGGTTTACCTTGAAACATAATTTTAGCTTATTTTTACTTGACATTGCTGGATACACTCGACTCGACGATAATATATACATTGTTTGTCATTTCTTGGTCTTGTATCACCCTTATAAAATTTTTATGGGATTTTAATATAAGCACCTTATTAGGGATGAAATCCTTAAAATCAAGTACTTTTGCTTGTATTTAACTAAGGAAAAAGATTCGTTTTTGAGTGAATACATACATATGTTGAACATCAGGATTATCTGAATTTTTACAATTTTTCATAAGAGATTTTAGATTTGTCAGAAGTCGAGTCGAATCATAATTGGGTTTGCAATGCGAGTTTTCAAATTAGTTTTGTTTGAAACATCCTGAAGCAAAACACCTGCTCTTTTCAATGGTTCTACGAAATAAGAGAAATTTTAAAATTTTTGTTGCATCAAATTTACCAAGTGTAAAGGTAAGTTTACATTTGCTTCTATGAAATTTTAGCAAGGTTGGTAGTAGAACTTCAAGGTCTCTGATGCAAAAATTATGCCATTAAAGTGTTTAGCGTCTCTAGTTCAGCAGTTGGAGAACTGGCAGAGCATAAAAAGTCAAAATATTCCCCTCTTATCTGTGATGCGAGGCATCATTCCTGCACTGCACTTATGACTAGCAGCAGCTATGTCCATTCTATCATGGCTGGAAAAAAATGTAGCAGCACGATATGGCCTTCTTAAAAGCAACATGTGGAACTAAAATTATGAGTTACATTTGAAGAGGGACCTTGGACTTTTTTCACTGTCTTCTACTCAAAGTTATCTCCTTAGAGCTATGATCAAATTGTCTGGATGTGTTTTTTAGGTGGTAAAAGATTTAACTATTTAAATGTAACTAGTATGGTTTATAACTAAGCAGTCTCTACATAAAATAATTTAGGTCAGAGTTCCATTACAACCCTTCATTTAAAAAAGGCATTTCTTTCACTCTATTCTTATATCAAGTACTAAAAATTAGCAGTACTCAATCAAGTGAAAAAAAATCTCAACAGATGCTCTTCAAATGCAAAACTTGGGATTGAAAGAAAGTTATATCTATTCAATTACAGTCGTGCGTTGGATGAATATAACTGGTTTCAATCGTATTTAAACGGTACTCATGTACATTATGAGTCAAGTTGTTCCGAACAAGTCACTTTTTATCAACGATCTTTTATCAATTTGTGGACATCTACTCAATAAGCAAACTAAAATAAGAGATTTTCTAGCTCATTCCATTCTACTGCAGTTTGCCATGGGTTTAGCTACATTTGATGTCACTAGTGCTAAGGGGCTAGCAACATTGAACGGATTCTTAGCCTCCAGGTAGACAGAACAGTACGTACAGAATGCAAGCTTCTTCTCAATCTTGAATTTATTCCAAGCAAAAATAATTAGATAATACGACAGTATTGCTTGATTTCTTCTTTATTTTTTTGTCGATGAATCATTATTCGGACAGATCTTATATGGAAGGTTATAATTTTTCGGCTGCTGATGGATCTCTGTTTTCCCAGTTTAAAAGCACTCCAGATAAAAGTACCAATGTCCATGTTTACCGCTGGTACATTCACATCGCGAACCTGATGGGTGTCCAAAATCTCTGCTCATCTTCCGCAGTCGTCTCGTCTTCCCCTAAAGAGGCTACTAAGGAGGCTGCTAAAGAGGAAGATGACGATGAAGATCTATTTGGTGATGATGATGATGAGCCCCCCGCTGAAACGAAAGGCCCAAGCCGCGCAGAACAGATGGCAGCAGCAAAAGCTGAAAAAGATAAGAAAAAGAAAGTTGAGAAATCTCAGGTTGTCTATGATGTTAAACCTTGGGAAGCGGATCAGAATCTTAAAGAACTATACGCAAAAATCAAACGCGAGGTTGTGTTGGATGGTCTTGTGTGGGCTGAAGGTATTTATGATACGGTCATGTGATAGACGTACCATTATTATTTATATTTGACATGTGACGTTTGCGGTATGTGCGACATTATATAACATTTCAACTTTTTTCATTGCGATATTTGTATTCTAAGCCTTCAAAAGATTTTATCATATTTGCCCATGAAAAACTTGACATAAAAACCCATATCATGATCTAGTAATAATTTTTAGATGGGGTTGCTTAAATAAAATATTACCAATTCTTTTATTATGAACGCCTATTATTAAGCTGTATGCAATCTTGGTCCTGTAGTGTGTTGCAATGTACCTTCGTCCCGGCTTCAAATGTGAATTTCAAGAGTAGCTAAATGTTGCTTTTTTAACTTGAATCTCACTATAGCTTGTTTTATTTCAGGTTACCGTTTGGCACCTGTGGCTTTCGGTATCAACAAACTTGTTGTATCATGCATTATTGAAGATGACAAAGTTGGTCTCAACGATATTTCAGATGCTATTGAAGCCTTTGAAGAAGATGTCCAATCTGTTGATCTTATTACAATGTCACGATGTAGCTAACTTTTATTGGATGAATGAAAACTCAAAAGCTTTAACAGGATATACAATTGCTAGCATTATTTGTAATGCATTTTTATTTTGTGTAATAAGGATAATCACAGAACTCATCAAACTTATTATCAAAATTTGAATGAAATATCAGCCAATTTCAACGAGTAATACTACAATTATGTAGTAATTTTAGCAGTATTTATAAAAGAAATCAGAAAATCTCATAGCAATTGATTGCAGTTTATGGCACGTAAAGAGTTTCGAAAATTGTTTTCTGAAGCTGTCACCTTTCTTATAAGCTAATTTGTGGCATAAAAATATATTGAAACTGTTTTTACATTGCTCAGTGGGAAATTTATATTTTTCATTTGCATCAAATAGTACATCCCAGCATCAATTACAATCATTTAATTAATTTCAATGGTGGAATTTTAAAATTTTCACATTCTTAATGTGCGTTCCATATAAATGAATTAAAATAAAGTTGAGTTGCAGATTGATCCTGTCAATAGGTGGAATATAAATCCACAAAATTGCCAGTGTGTGATTGCATATTCATAGCTTTGTCTTAAATGTCTGATACATTGTCCATCGCATTCAGCTGATTGAACTGTGGACTCTTGATAATTTTTTAGTGCACTTAAGAGTCAAATAGTTATATTACACTAAATTTGCATAATTTTATGGTTTAGTGCTTGTAAAGGTATGTTGAACATGAAAGAGTAAGAATACAATATAAAACCTTGGATTTTTCTAATTAAAAGATTACTTACGAATTTATACAGAGAATAGTGAGATGCTGTTTCATTTAAAACTTAAATTTTCAATGAGCTCTTCTTACTAGTGATAACCATACTCCTTAAATTTTATGATTTCAGACTTTTACAATTCATTTTTAAAGGTACATGCAAGTATCATTATTTGTTCTAGAACTTTATTGCCCTAAGGTGATCCATATGTAGCTGTTGCATAAACTGGTCTACACAAATCTAATTTACAAAATTATTTATTTTTCCTTAAAAATCCTTGTTCAATCAAGTACAATAGAGAGAATCATCTACTCTTCAGTCTCTACATGTAAATTAACCTCCTTGACTTTTGGCCATAATAGATATCACAAGGGGGAATAAAAGAAGAATTGACAAAAATTTTGCATATTTTTATCTGCACATGAGTATTTGTATGCAGCAATTAAGTAGTACAAAAATTAGTTCTAAATAGGATATTAATCCTGTCTTCACCGTTAATGGATAAAAAGGTACAGTGATAAAATTTATCAGAAGGAGACAAAGCATCTTTTTATGTTCTAATGTGACTGTAATACAAAATGATAGATTGCACTATATTGTAAGCATCAACACAAACAAAGTCCCATGTGGAATCAACGAAAATTTGAGATAAGTGATGATAATATTTAGTCTTCAATTAATTATTTACCGAAATGTCAAGAATTATACTTTAGAAAAATCTTAAAGGGTTACAGTTTCCTTGTTGACATGCAACTGACTCTGATAAATTCAGGTTAAAACCATTATAAAATTTTTGATTGTTTGATTTTTACGTGTCGTATGCAAGTCATCAAATTTAGATTTAAAAAATACATAAGCAAAGTGATACAAGGTGATTCAAAGAACCGCATGAATGAAGACCCAAAAAATATTGGAGAGAAAGAGAGGGAGTTCAGGAGGTGAGGGTTTTATCTCTAAAGCTACTGTTAAGCTGCTGCTAGAAACATGAAATACAACTAAGCACAAGAAATTATGGCAGAAATGTGTATATTTGTCATGCACTAATTGTGTTAATAGAAGTGAGCTAACTTCATCAACACAAAAAAATATATAACCCAGGTAGAATCTGTGCGGCCGATTTACTTAAAATGTTGTAAATGAACTCTGACTGCAGCTATAAAAATAGAATTAATCCCTAAGGGAGTTAATTCCTAACAGCTGCTCCCGTGGTTTTGCCACTGGGTGTGAAACAATTAAAGCTAGTTTTTTTTGGTATATAGGGCATCTCATCAGTCAAGAACATGAACCCTACTGGAATAAAAGTAGAATTTTCTTAACCAGAGAAATAAAAGGTTGGCTTGTAACAGAAGTAAAGGAGATTCAGATGACATGTTAGCAAATATATTGACAAAAACATTATAAAGAATATTATTGCCAATGTTGTTGATTGAATTCAAAGCCTGATGGAATATTTGTGCAATGCAAATACAACATTAATGATACCCAACCCAAGATAATTGATATATCAACAAGAAATAGCATGGAGATCCGTATTGCATTGCAAGTATGAATTGTATTTTAGAGTCTGTCATGGCAATATTAGTTAATTTGGATTTCACTTTAAGTGCTACTACACCAACATATGGTCTATACTTTTTTTTCAGAAACTTTCTGCTGATTGCAAGAATTTTTTAGGATATTTTTTTATTGATAGACAGAGCCTATTCTTGTATTTGTTTTTTCTTTGTAAGTTATATGGGCTAAATTCAATTCCTTAGGTGAGTCTATCATTTCACAGGAAGAAATTATATAATATATGGGGAACAAATGCCTATTTTAAAAGAATACTTAATATTGCAACAACCTTTACAACAGTTTAATGGTGTTTACATTTTGATGAAAAATTGTAGAGGCAAAAGTATTTGCTGAACACTGGAATCAAGTTCTAAAGATGGAAGGGACTGTTAGAATTTTTTAAATTTGTGATGATAGCTCAATTTTTTACATTCAAACCTAATTTTTAGTCTACTCATCAGTTGAGCAAAAGTTGAGCATAAATTTGGGCTTTAAATTCTATGAAAACACCAATATTAAGGAAATTAAAAATGAATAGCTTACTATTTTACACAAAAAAAGGTATGGCAATTTTATTTTTTCATGAATTCAGAATATATTTTAAAAATACTATCATAAATTTGTAATCTGCACTGGTAATGCCATTTTCTTCATAACAATATAGGATTTTACCTTATAAATGTGTGGAACCAGAGGCACTAATTGACTTTTTTTATAATTTGTTTTTCAACTACTTAACATGCATGACTTAAGTATATGAGTGCTAATCCAGGTTTGACTGAATATAGATAATACTAAAACGCTTCAGTTTTCCACCAAAAAAATCAGACTTTTGTTCAATGTAGCAGAAGTTGCAAGAAAACAACAGTAACAAAGTTTTCTGGTTTTTGCAGAATAATGCAGGTAAAATCTCACTTTTTGAGGCTGATGCTGCAAAACTCACAAATTCCAATTTAGCTTGTGAATGTATGCGTTAACAGACAAAACATCAAACAAAATGATATCTAATGCTTTCTGAAAGGAACAGTTCAGTGTAAAGAAAAAGAAAAAGAAAAGCTAGAGTACCATAAAAAAATTACATGAACAGTGTACAAAACCCATGAGAACCTTACAGAAAAGCAGTTGCAAAGTGATAAACTAGAAGATACTGAGATCATGACTAGCAAGAGGAATTTGATGCCCAGTAGCCAAGGTTTTGTATAAATGAGTTGTAGAAAAGTAGTTTGTAAAGAACATCAAAGGATTTTCAAAAAATGTGAATAAAGAAAAGAAAGGCAGTAGAAAAAAGTGACAGCATAAAAATAAATTTAGCAAAAAAAATTTAACTCAAAATGATTTGACTTGCCCACATGGTTTACAACTAAAAAAAATACACCTTGATGGCAAAAATTACTCTCCAAGTGTTTCTAGGGCAGAAAGATTTAAATTCTTTAGCATATTTGATCAAGCTTGCAATTTATTACACATTTGATCTGTTGAAAAGTTTTTTGAACATTGCCAAGATTGATGGCATATGTCTTTTGAGCTAGAACAAATTTTTGGCAACTTTTCTATCTGAAGTTATAATTCAATACTATTCAAAAAGATATGCATCAAATACGTATATATTACTCTACTGGATGATTCTTCCTGACTAATTCAATTTGAATGGTTGAGGTAAAATAATTAAGATGCCTGATCAACTATTCCTTATGTTTTGATTGAAGCAGTAACTATGTAAAGTTGAGCATCAAATTGTTTTTGTGAATAATTTTTTAAACCTGCATGCATACCGTGTTTATTATGTTTTGTAAACAAGTATACTTGTTCATGATCTGGTATGGTTTGAAACTAAACCATCAAAAGGAAAACCATAATCAAATTACTTAGTTATAAAAAGACCAAAAAACCAAACCATTATAAACTTGGAAAGCAATTAATATTAAAGCATATTTTTGAAACTAAAGAAAAAACACTGTAAAAATTGAGCTGCATTGTTCATTTCTATTCATTTTATACTTAAAAATTTACATGCACCAAAAGATATTCATGACCAAGTATTGATATTTCAGTTGTTTTATTGTATATAAAGACCTTTTTTGCAACTATAAGCACTTCATATCTTGAGAATTTACTTTTATATGGCACAGAAGTTGCAGGAACAGCAATATATCTGGAATTAACTTTGAGATGGTAAGAAAATGTGAAGCAGCATTCTGTCAGGAATGTAACATGCAGCATAAGCACAAGAAACCTGTTACAGAATACAAATACTATTACATCCTAAATTGTGTTAATAGAAGTGAAATAACTTCATCAACGCAACAAAATATCACTTACTGAAACTTGTTCTTACATTTCAAATGAGAACTTGTTTTCATAGTCAGAACTGAAACTTCAACATAGCATTAGGAGAAATGTACTGCAGCTACAAAATAGAATTAACTCTTTTAGGGGTTGATTCCTGACACATTCTTCCACCAATTAAGTGAATATAATTGACAATTGCAAGTTCTTGTAAAATGATAAAAGTAAATAAGTACATTTTCATACGTGAAGCTGCTGTGACCATCATCATCTAAGTCAAATACCTCATTTACCAATGTATTCAACACAGTAGACTTTGCATTCATATCAATAGAATGGTAGATGCAACTATTTACCAGTATATTTTCTAACAAATGTTTAAGAGCCAAATAAAAAAAAAACTAATATCTACTAGTTTTGCCAATTTTCAAATTTGAGTTAAGATGTTACTCATACCCTTCCATTTAATCCAGCATTGCTTGGACAGCCAGCATATATTTTTTGTCAATTCTGCAATATTCTCATTAAGTATCTTCTCACAGTAGTTTTGAAGCAACATGTAAATTCCACTTACCCCACTTAAGGTATTGCTGGATTTCAAAGTTTGAAATCCTGTAATTTCATTAGAATTTTGTAAAAAAACTAGTCCCTGCATTAAGTTTTTTCCATCCGCAGTTATTGTTAAAATGAAGAAGAAAGATATATTATTTTATTGCATTATTATAACTTCTTCATCTTAACATGTTATGAGCCAACAAACGCCAGCAGCAGTGCCTATTTTGACACCCAAAGCTCTGTCACGTGAACCTAAGTCAGTGGATGCTGTTTATAAATGGGTTAGTGGACTTCTAGTACAATATAGAAGTACTTCCTTTTCTGTAGGTAGTGTCATTGACAAGGAACAAAGCATGTACCACAATGCTCCCACTCCGAATATTGACAAATCCTACAAGAGCAGATTGGCCTTTGCATTAGAGTCACTTATCGAAGAGTCAAACAAAGTTGCTGATGAACTTTTGGCAACTCCCCCTTATACAACAAGTAATGTTGTTAATCCTTTACCATTGTTTACTCTGCACATGACATCATCCTTATTGCAAGTTAACAATGGAACCTCAACTTTTCCAATGTTTAATGATTCAGCAGACCAATGGAATTGCTTCAAAATTTTTCTTTGCAGTCATTTTTGTATTAAAGGTGTAAATATGAATCTCATTTCTTTAAATAATTTTTCTATCACTGATGAGGAGAATGTGATCTTTTGGGCATTTCTCAAACAATCTTTTTGGAACTCACCAGTCAAAAGGTATGTACACTTACTTATTAATGATGGCATTTCTCTTTTCAAACATTTAGATGAAGAGTTTGAAAAGAATGGATTGAACAAAGTTTATGAGCTAAGGTGCAAATTCAACTCCGTACGGTTTATAAACAATTCTAATCCATCTGATTCTCTACTGGAGCTTCAATATGTCAGGAGTCAGCTCAATCTTCTGGATCAGGTAATTTCTGATGTTGAATTTAATTTTCATTATCTTGACGCTATACCAGCAGATACATATATGAGTGCGCTAAACATCATCTTAACTCTAGATGATCTGGACATTACGAAGATTTCATGTGTTATTGAGAATACCTACCAACTTCTTGGATTCATCAAACCAAACAACTCATTGGAAAAGCCTTTACCAAAAGCTGAACTGAAAGTAGAACTGAAAAAAAGAGAAAGCAGCCAAGCAGGAATTTTGCTGTGTATCACAAGAATAATTCTTCTCATAATACAGTTGATTGCAGAAAATACAATGGGCCTAAGGAAAAATCTTTGGAGCCTAAGAGGTAGGTCAATTTTATTAAACTTGTTTCAAATTCCAACTTAGATTCATCATTGCCTATATCATCCTTGCTTAAGTCATCATTGCCTACACCATCCTTGCTTGAATCATAATTGCTTGATTCATAATTGCTTGAATCATCTTCTATATCAAATTTATTTACTTGTACGGGATCAATAGTAGATGTTAATTGCCCTAACCATCTGGTAGAACTGTTAATTTATACTGGTTGCACATTCCCCAAAATGTGCAGTGGCGAGTCTCCAAAAATTCTTGGGCATGTAGTCCTTCAACTGCATAAACCCTCAATTGTAATGAGAGGTCATAATAACTTGCACAAGAACGTGTCTCCTTATTAAATACCACACTGGGCCCTATCCATCATTAGCCGGTCCTTCCCAAGGATGCAAACTGGGGATTCTATTTCAAAATTAGTTTTGAGTTCAACACCCTAGTATACTGAAAAAGTGCCTCCACCGCCTAAGTAACTAGGAGTTTCTTCAGGAACAACATCCAATATTGAGGACAGATTGGTATTGAGCAATCAATTATCATTCTTGAATCAATTGGATGGTACATTACATATTTTTAAAAAGGATAAAAATGCTGAAAAGGATATCTAATTGGATGATATGCCTGGTTCTATTGTCCCACTACCCAAATCTTGTATCATCATTGACAATGAAACATCAAACCACTGCATAGATCCAAGCTTTCTTGACCTGTCTATTTGCTTGTCCAACCAATCAAATTAAGAATCAACTGTTCACGTAGCTGGAGGAAGAATAATAAAACGCTGTGAAACCGATTGCACCCAGATACAAGTTTCCAATAAAAATGGAGGCATACATCAAGTTGAAATCAGAAAATCTTTACTGTTTAACGGATTGGGCACAAATCTTCTGTCACTGGGTCAGCCGGTTAAAAGAAGGTTACAAATTCAAACTTTCTGCTTCCAATTTGGTATTGTTGCATCATCCAAATTAACTGCCTATTTAACTTCAATTCCAATCTGATAATGCTTTTCATTAAATGCTCATCACTTCTGCCACAACTGAACATTATTCATTGTGTATCACAGCAAAAAATGGCATCAACTTCTGGGACATGTAAATATTGGCTACCTTTCTCATATGCTAAATATTTCTGGCTATAGAATTGTACTTACCAACTAAGATGAAGATTTTACATGTGTCACCTGCCTTACCTATAAATCAAAGAAGAAATCCATAAAAAAGACATTTACACATGCCAAAAAGCTTGGTGTTTGCATTCAATTAGATCTTATGGGAGAGGTTGCACCAAGAGCACCAGGAGGAATCTATTATGTTCTATCTTTTACCAATGATTTCAGCAGATATTATTGAGCACACCTACTTTGCAACAAATCTAATGCTACCACTATTATCAAACATTTGATTGAAGATATGTCATATCAGCACCAACCAATCAATACCTACAAACCGATAGTGCTACCAAGTTTCTGTCTGAAGATTTATGCAATCACTTTATGGAAAAGAAGATCAGCTTTGAACTTTTTGCTCCACACACTCATCAACAAAATGTTGTTGCAGAACATTCACTTGGGATCTTATCAAATATTGTCAGCTGCCTAAGGGAAATTCCGACTTACCAGAATATTTATGGGCTGAAGCTGTCATGCAAGCTGTTGAGATCCTAAATATTTGTCCCACTTTTGCTAATCAAACAAAAATACCTTTTGAAGTTCTCCATCGGAAACTCCATGTCTACAATAACTTACACATATTCAACTCAAACTGTTTTGTTCATCTTGAAAAATCTGATTGCAGTTACAAATTTGGAGCTAAGTCATGGGAAGGAAAATCCTTGCACAGATCTCCAGAATGTTTTTCTGATACGTATTGCATCTGGAATCCTGTTGCCAAGAGGATTGGTATTTCAAGAAAAGTTATATTTGCTGAAGACCAATCAAACCTACCAACTAAAATCAATAGACCAATCCAAGACCAAGTACCTGATATTGAAGATATTGATCCACTTAAACTCAACACACATCCAATGAAAATATGTGGAAAGTCACAAGCTAAAGCATTCAACGTCTACGCCTATCTTAAAACTGAAAAATTCCTGAAATCTGTTGATAAATTTAATGATGTCAAAGAACCTTTGATTGTCACTGCAGCATTAAAAAAGATTGATTTAACAGAAACCATCACTGGTGAGATGCTATTTTGAAAGAAAACTCGAGTCTCAAAAAGAATCAAGTTGGAAAACTAGTTTCTACACCACCTAGAGTTAAACGATTAGATACAAGATATGTTTTCAAGATTAAGCGTGATGCAGATGAAAATGTTATCAAGTATAAGGCTTGTTACATAGTGAAAGGATATCATCACAGAGAAGGAATTGACTATTTTCTTACTTATTTGCCCACTGTTCTTTTAAGCTCAACTAAAACGCTCATTGCAGTAGCTACATACTTCTATTGGAGTATCTTTACAATTGATGTAGAAACTACTTTTCTCAATGAAACTACGCTGGAAGAACAGCCAATTTATGTCAAGCCACCAATAGATCTATTTAATCCTTTGGAGAAACATGAAGGAATGTCCTACGAACTGAATAAAAGTCTTTATAGGTTAAAATAAGCAGAACATGGATGGAATAAAATGCTTAATAGTACACTTACTAAACTCAATTTCAACTGTTGCAGTACTGATCTTTGTATTTGTACTGAAACGGTTTCTGATTCACCAATCATCATTGTCATATATGTTGACAATATCATCATTACTAAAGCTAGAAAAGAAGCAATTATAAAAGCTATCAATCATATTTGTAATATCTTTGACCTTTAAGAAGTTTGAAAATTGGACCTATTTCTTGGAAATACCATTACTACCAACACTACTGGATCTACTACCCTGTCACAACAACATTACGTGGATAAGCTACTTTGCCAATTTCAGTTAACTGATGCTTATACTTGTCCCATACCTGCTACTGCAGGAGGAACTTTGGACCTTTCATTCCAAGGGAAATCTACATCTCAACTACTCAAATGCAGCAATTGGACTCTTTACCAAGAATTTGTTGGAAATCTTCTCTATGTCTCATACAATACCAAACCTGACATTACATATTTGGTAATCCAGCAGTGCCACAGAATATCTTGTACTACTGCAGCACATCTGAAAGCAGATAAGAAACTTCTCCAATACCAGAAAGAAAAATCAATTTGGCCTTGTTATCTAAAATCTGATTCTGATCTTGACGTTCCAACTATTACCAATTATGTTGATGCTAATTGGGCAGGATGTAAGGATACATGCAAATCTACTGGTGTTGAGAGGAAGAAGGAGACAATACAATAATGTAATATATTAATTAGTACCTAGCATGGGGTAAAGTCCAATGTACAGCAGAGGGCAGGCAAGCAGCAAAGCAAAGAAAAGATTTGATAAAATAAAATAGTTTTATTAAACTTTAGGAGAGTGAACATAAAGACAAGACTGAACAAATGAACATGTCCCCACTAGCTCCTGCAGTATAACCTCTTGAAGTGCCCTTGAAACAGGCTCTCTGGTGAATCTTGCTGAATCTTGCTGCATCTTTTGCTCCATAAATAAATGCTGCAATTTCCATTAAGTCTGTGACAATTCTAGAATAAAAGAATTCTAAAAAATTGTCTTTGGTGGAAATAAAGCAGAGTAATTGACTGTAATGCTGATTCAAGCAGAGTTATAGTTTGATGACAACTTCTGAAATAATATCCAGTCAGTTGAAGCGGAGTTTGAAGAAGGTAAAGAAGAGTTTCTAGGGAGCATGATGAAAATAAAATCATTCTTTTGTAGACTAACCTGGTTGTAGAAAATAATCCAAGTTTCCGAGTAACCATAAGAAAGTTGACACGTGGCAATTTGCGGAGTAAGTGCACAAAGGATATCATAAAGGATTGAGGTGAAGGTATAGACATAAAGAGTTTGGTATTTAAGGCACAGTTAGGATAAATGGTGCAAATAGGTAAAAAGGCAAAAATTATAGAAAAGGTGTGGGTAAAATATAGGTGAACACAGACAAACATTTACAAACATAGTTGGGCAGTTATGCCGTAGCACTTTAAAGAGATAGCAGGACTGGCAAATATCCTGACAACTGGTGAATATATTTTCTTTCTAGCCAACAGACCTATTAGTTGCAAATCTAAGCTGCAAAGCATTGTAGCTCATTTATCAACTGAAGCATAATGTATTTCTCTAAATCAAGCAACCATTGAAGCTATTACTCTACGTAACCTTCTTGCAGATTTTGGTATGAAACAAATTGAACTGACCGTACTTTTTGAGGATAATACTAGTGCCAAAAATTTAGCCAAGAACTGTATAAATCATCAACAAAGCAGACATATTGATGTCAAGTATCACTACATACACAATTGTGTTACTGACAAACTTGTCAAGATAATTTATGTTCTGACTGAAGACAATTTAGCTGTTATTCTGACAAAGACATTATCAAGTCCAGCTCATGTAAAGGCCAGTCAATCAATTCTGTCTAACACATCACATACTCACAAAGGAGCGCAGCAGGCTCTAACTTCTACATACCAACGCAAAGGAGTGCAGCAGGCTCTGAACTGTTGTACTTCAACTGTACCATCACTCTAGCAGTACCTGCACAGGAGGGGGGGGTGTCAGGATACTTGCTGGTCCTGCTATCTCTTCAAGTTATTATAGCATAACTGCTTGATTATGTTTGCTTACATTTGCCTATATTTTGCCCGCACTTTTTTCTACCTTTGCCTCTTTTACCATATTGCACCTATTATCCCAATTACACACTTATGCCAAACCTCTACATCAGCACCTTTGTAAAAATCCTTCACTGACTCCTTTGTTCCACACCTCTACAATTTACCACGTGTCATATTCCTTGTGGTTCTGTGGAAACTTCTTCACTTATTTTCCACCTATGCATGTTCTGTGTCATAATATCTTTTCAACTTATTGAATATTATTCTGGAGTGTCATCAGTTTCTTTAATCCCACTTTATTTCCTGTCACAGTACCTCAATCTTTGCCTTCAACTGCTCAGATGTTATTCTAGAAAGGTGATCAATCTTATAATCCCGCTTTTTTGGCTTATCCTTTGATTACTTTGCTTTACTTCCACTGAGGATAATTCTATAGGATACTTTGAGTAATTCTAGAATAATCACAAGTCTCATAAAAGAAAACTATAGATTTACTTGTGGACCATAAGATTCAGCGTGATTCAGTGTGACTCAGCAAGATTCAGTGAGATTCACTGAAGAATCAGTTTCAAAGGCACTTCAAGAGGGTATACTGCACATGCTAGAGGAAACATGTTTATTTATTCAGTCTTGTTTTTTTGTTCACTCTTCTGTCTAATAAAACTTTTATATTTTTTATAAAATCTCTTTGCATTTGCTGTCTGCCCTCTGCTGTGCACCAGTCTTTACTACCCAGCATAGGTACAAGTACTATATTATGTTACTATATCTTTCTTCTTCACCTTAACAGTTATCCATTAGAAAACCTTGTAGTCCCAGTCCAATGTTATTATGAAGAGCATAAAAATGCTTCTTAGCTGGTATGTACCAATTTGTAGTTTGTAGATGCTTGATTATGTAGTAAAAGTATCACAACAAAGGAGTCTAATGCTAGAATTGAACCCTAGTTCAATCTTCATTTGATCATAAAACTGTTTTTTGATGCCACATATGCATGATACCAATAAGTAACTGTTAGGATCTAATATGTTTTTGCTGTATGATTTGTCTTTGAATCATGATTCATTCGTATGTTTTAATGTTCATGTACAATTCCTTCAGAGAGTTATACATATGGTTTGATCTATTTTGTCTTGTATGTGCGCAGAATAAGTTGTAAGGTGCTAACAAGATTCATTCTTGTCAATGCATGAGACAAGGCTAATACAATTGTATTATTCGTGTAATAATTTTGCACTCCTTGTTTTGCTTTTGCTTCATGGTTTACGTGTTAGCATGATTAGTTAGGCTTAATATCACTTCTGGAAACTGATTCATCAGCAGCAACATGATGGTCACTATTTCTCTGATATTACAAGTATCCATATTACTACAAGTTGTGTCAACCACACAAATGTGAGTTGATGTTAGGAATTGATTTGTACGCCATGTTTTCTATTTAGAGATTGTTTGCTGATAATCATTTATATTCGAATATCTTTTGTTGGATGTGTTGCTGAGATTCAGTCTTGGCAACACATGATGGTACTTCCTTAATATACTACTATTTATACTCTTGATGTATTTTCCGTTTCAGTCTTGGTAGTACTCACTAGATTAAAGAGTTATAACAGTAGACATCAATTTAGTCAGGAACTTGGCTATTCTAGGTAATTCATTAAAAAAGGCATTGTGTCGTCGATTTTGCTAATTAATTTAGCATAAATACCTCATTTGTCAATCAGTTTGGACCGGTTCATAGACCAGTTTATGAAACTGAAACCATGAACCAAACCAAATCATATACCAAACCAAACTTTAAATAAGTGTATTTAGACGCATTTTTAAATGCATTGACTCATAAATATGTTGAACTGAACTGTGCTCATAAATTAAATCAAATGTGAAACGAGTTGCTGAGTATGTAGATACGATGGTCGTGACATTTTTGTTCTTGTCCAATCAAATTTTAGATGATGACGATTGCATCACATATTTTATGCATCAATTTTTTTTACTCATTATCAATTATTACTCAGTATCCGTTATAGCTTGTACGCGATACCCTTTCTGAAAAATGGGCAAAGGTGGCGAGAGTATTCAATGTGTGAAAAGCAATGAGCAGAAAGTTAATGCAAGTACGAAATCTAGAGGAAAAAATACACTTTTAGCGGACAAGACTTTGACGGAGTTGCAAAAGTTCGCGTCTCAATACGGATTAAATGCTTCGAGTGATCGGGAAGAACTCTTGGAATCGTTGTATCCTTATGCAGATGGAATTGCACATCAATGGCCATCACCGACACCTCTACCTCTGAGTAAACCGGAGATTACCTTTAACGATGTTCGGAAAGCTATACCAAAACATTTATTTAAGCGAAACATGCTTAAATCATTTGGCCACCTATTTGCTGATTTAATTCTAATTGCTGCGATATTTTACTTATCCACATGGATAAGTCATGATTCCGTTCCAATCTGGGCAAGATTTTTTTTGTGGGCAGCATATATATTTTGTCAAGGCACTGTGTTCACCGGCGTGTGGGTTATTGCCCATGAATGTGGACATCAAGCCTTCTCTGATTCTGAAACCGTAAACAATGCAGTTGGTCTGGTTTGCCACTCTGCATTACTCGTCCCGTACCATTCTTGGCGTATCACTCATGGCAAACATCATAACAATACAGGATCATGTGAGAATGATGAAGTATTTGCTCCAAATACTAGATCTAGTTTGCGGAATGAAATGCTGGAAGAATCACCGGCTATTCAAGCATTTCTCATCATCGTTATGTTAACCGTCGGTTGGATGCCTGGTTATCTTATATTCAATGCTACGGGTCCATCGAAGTATAGCAATGAATCTAAGAGTCACTTTAACCCATGGGCTAAATTCTTTGACCCTAGAGATCGTATTAATATTGTAATAAGTGACATTGGCTTCTTTGCTGCTCTGGCAGTTATCGTCTACGCTTGCAAATTTTTTGGATTTTCAACTGTATTCCTGTACTACGGAGCACCATACATGGTTTGCAATCTCTATCTTGTATTGATTACATATTTGCAGCATACTGATGTATTTATGCCTCACTTTCGTGGGGACGAATGGTCATGGTTTCGCGGAGCATTGTGTACTGTTGACCGAACTTTTGGCACTTTAATTGATCACACGATTCATCATATCGCTGACACTCACGTTTGTCACCATCTTTTCTCAAAGATGCCCTTTTATAATGCCCAGGAGGCAACTGAGATTGTGAAAAATATTTTGGGTGACTTCTATCTCTATGACAATACTGCTATTCCTAAAGCGCTTTGGCGGTCATACACTTGTTGCGGATTTATTGAAGATGAGGGGTCGATCGTTTTTTACAAGAACAAAGTGAATTGAATATCGTGATTGATGAATTATTATGTAATAATATAAAATATTTATATAGCTTGTCAATTACATTATTTTTATTCCTCTTTTCTGTTAACCTGAAGATTATGATGGGGGACTGGGTATTTTTAAAAATGTGCATACATTTATCAAGCAAGGAATTTTTCGGAAAAACTCTCTTTTAATCCTTCACTTATATTTAGGACCCAAGGGCTTTTCAATTTATTCAATAATTGTATGTATAACATCATTATCGGGAATTGTTTTAATCGAAATTTGCTCTCATAATTGTAATAGAACTACATTCAAGGTGGCACTTCTGGAATAAAGTTGCGGTTAGTCATTACTGGTAGAAAATTATTTATTCATCGAGCAATGATTGAGTAATGAAATGTAGATTTTTATGGGCCCTGGTAAATACATATAACTGCATGATTTGTAAAGTTACAATAAGTTTTGGTTCAATTTTTTATCTCAATAAAATTTTATCTGGAACAATTGATTGATTGGTTTATGTATAAATAGAAAGATTGTTCTGCAATGTCATAATTTATATAGAGAGCCATCCCTCTGAAACGATTTGACAGCACTCAAGATAATTACCAAATAATCAAGTCTCGT
This sequence comes from Vaucheria bursata, assembly GCA_032358265.1. NCBI lineage: Eukaryota > Xanthophyceae > Vaucheriales > Vaucheriaceae > Vaucheria > Vaucheria bursata. The sequence goes on along the minus strand of JAULBW010021196.1, from coordinate 33,733 downwards.
ACCATGATGTGTGAACTTTGAATGCAAGCACTTTGTATACGCATTTCAAGAGTAGCAGAAAAATAAAATAAATGTGGATATACAGCGAACAAAAATTCAAAAGGTAGATTTATAAGATTAATTTCTAACAAATTTGTTAGACATAAGGGGGGCCTTCGTGTACGATAGCATCTCCTGAATCAATTTGTTGAATTGCTGACCATATTCTATCGGATTCAAACTCTGAACGAACTCCATGAAACATACCATTCTGCCTTTCATCTGGTCGCATTACTTGAAGCCATATTCTCTTGTCGCTTCTCTCAAGGGCAATATTTGGACCTCTTTTACACTTATTTAGGCATTCTGTTTGTTCAATATTTATCTCAAGCGTAGAAAATTGTTTTCGTTGGCATAATGATCGATAGGGATCAAAATCACCTCGAGCACGACTTTCGCAGCTAGAACCAGAACATATTTTTAAACATGCCAAAGAAACAGGAAGGTTCAAAATTATCCCCGCAATATTGATTGGCACAATAGTAGCGATAGAGTACAAAAACAGATGATTGCTCAACATTTTTAAACTGTCTAATCTGTAGAAATCTTGGAATTAATATTTTTAACTATTATCAAGTAAGCATTGATAAATATTTAAAATGAATTCGCTGTTATTCAAAGCTTACAAAGTTGCATTATTGATTTGTTCCATTGATTTAATTTTGCTCCCACTGTCAGTTAATTTGTAACGGCATCCAGAGATTTTTAATAATTTAACCATCTTGTCTACGTTTAGATAGCAATGTTCACATTATTAGGTTCGCTTGAACATCTAAGTCGTTATGGGACCAAAAACGAAAACAAAAGTAAGCAACTTAGAGTATGCACGTAAACCCCTCTCGCAAGACGCGAACGGTGCTCAGACTAATACCGCGTTCTCCTCTAATGTTTGCGTGCGAAGTTATGAGTTGAATTTCCCTGAATTCAGTGAAACGTTATTAACTACGGAAGATTGGTTTGACCAGCATGATGCTCAGTATGAAGATAATCAATTTGTTAACCAATCATCCGTCTTGTTCAATCGTAATCCTATAAATTGGAAACGAGCAAAGGATATTATTCCACAACAATGCTTTCAGAATATAGCAAAGATTGAATTTAATTCTAAGGCAAAATCAACGCACAGAGATTCAAATAAGCATAAATCGTCGATTAAAAAAAACTTAACGATTTTGGAGGAGCATGATGTGGATTGCAACGGATTGGTTTTGCCAAAAATGGTTCTCAACTTCGAAGAGCTTACGAAGGAAAGCACCACTTTTGCGAAGACTCAGCTCTACCAGAAAATATCTCCAGGATCTACTTGTTTTGAGGTGTTTCTTTCAGTTTTTGAAGTAATTGCTAAGCTCTATTCAACTGTTGCTGGTAATAACAATGATGTGCCGTTCCTCTGGGAAGCTATATTTCCCAAAAATGCTGCTTCCCGTCCTTGTTACAATCCAGGAGGAAAATACATAGTACGGTTGTGGGCAGCCGGCAGATGGCGCACAGTTCGAGTTGATGATCAAATTCCCATATCAGAAGATCTGCTTCCGCTGTTGCCATATGGTACATGCGATGTTCGCGAACTTTGGCCTATGATTCTAACAAAAGCCCTTTTAAAATTTATTGAATTAGAGTACATTAACCTTCAAAATTTTCACAATAAAGTTCATAAACTTTCAATGAATGAAACTGCATCGCTTTTCGCATTCATCTTTACGAGCTTGACTGGTTGGCCAACATCGCTACAATCTTCGCCTTGTCTGATAGATATCGTATCAGATGCACCGCAGATTTTATCATCAGCTTTTGAACTACCGGATATATGGATGGAAGATGAAGAAGAAGTAAAAGCACGAATGAAAGAGGAAGATATTCGAAGACGGCAGGCTCTGTTTCTCCACAAGAAAAGAATTCCAAAGAATATAGAACGGAAGTTGCCTTCTAAAGAAGAGGTTAGCATTGTTATACGATTTAAAACTTTTACTGACTTGATGCTCTTCTATTGTCATACTTTAAAGATATTTGATAGACTTCATGCTACACGCCTACGTAAGTGCCGATATATGTTTTATGGATTGCCTTTTTTCAGATGGATTCTATTAACAAGTTACGGAAACAAAAAATGGCAGATGTTGCTGAGGTGATTCTACGTCCTACTCGCAAAAAATTTTCGTGTCTGTGTATGAGTGGCAGCTCTATTTTGCCAGTGCTAGGACATATAATCTGCGATGACAATCATTCTGAATCTGCATTGATCAGATATGATATCAATGATACTCATAAAATGCCCACTTCTCAGTCAGATTTCTCCTCCCACTCAAAAGATGATCATGCATCTTTATGTGATTGTATGACAATGTTTTCAAATGAGAATGTGTTAAAAAACTCAGTTGCAATACATATACACATTACCACACCATACACTGCTAATATGTTTGGCTATGGAGCTATTGTTGATACTGAATATAATAGCGATTATCGAAGTAGCGGAGCAGTTATTAGACTCCCCAAGTCTCCACTACCGTTGTACCTATCGATACCATCATCTGGGTTCAACGAACAATCTCTGGAAGCTAATAATTGTATTGACTTTGTGATCACAGTGTATGCTGATTTCGAGCTTCCTTGCAATGACTCTGGCGATGGAAAGAGTTTTGAGAGTTCATTCAAACCGATTTCAACACCGCATATCACTCTACATGAAATATCCAACACTGCAGCCGAAAGATGTTTAAATGAAAATGAAATCTTTAAAATTAAATATGAAAATAACTCTGTATTGCCATGGAAAACGCAAACTTTTAAAATATCAATCAATACCTCAAGTCGCGTATTTCGGGTACATGCAGATGCCGGTGTTGGTTTCTCAGTTGTTTTCAGCTGTACCGTGCCAATCTCTCTTGGGCTTCCAGAGTCAATTTGGCCAACATGCGGGCCTTTGAAAACTGTGATAACAGAAACGGGAAATTTCAAGCATGTAAATTGTAGAGAATGGTGCCCTATTTTTCGTTACATTCTCAGTTTGAACTCTGACGACTCATCGAAATCAGTCACAGAATTTTTATCGATACGAATAATTTTAAATATAAATGATGATTGTATAAACTCAAATATGCAACTTATTCTCGTTAATAATTCAACTGGAACAGAGGAGTTGATTCCCAGAAATGGTTCGTTTTTACTTCAACTGTCAGTGATTTGCGAATATGCACTTGTTGGAGTGCTTAATGGAAATGTGGTCCCCTCAGATATTTCGACATGGCACTTAGTAGTACTATGCGATGGACATTACAAATTAAAACTGAATAAGCTCAATAAACTCTTGGGAAGTAACATCAGCTGTCTCTCTAGATATGGACAAGTTTCTTATGTACCAAATAAAGATCTCATTCTTTTTAGAGATGTAGCGACTTTTTCTGCTCTAGATCCATTTGCATTACGAATAGGGTGCAAGAGTGTGAAAATTGTGGAAGGCCAACCCTCAATCATTGTTGCAATTAAGCTGGCAATCATTGATGAAGAATCTGGTAAGATATTGTTGGAACGTAGTGGTGATGGTGAGTTGTTTGTTTACAGGGATATATTCAGAGATTTAAGCTCATCGATTCATACAAAGCAAAAAAAACAAGGGAAGTTGTCGAAGACTTTGCTTCAAAAGAGAATTATTCTGGAAGCGCGACTTGATGATACTAGAATGATAATTCCTGACTTTTGGCGAGATAGAAAGCCATATTACTGGAATTGTAATTGTTCGAATTATGAAACAACTCCATATCCTGTCTGGGAACTCGAGCTTGCATCCTCATTTGATGTTCACCTCTGTCATGATGACACACAACTTAATCTAATTGAAACAGCAATAGCTTCTTGGGAGGCAGAAGATAAGGGCAGACAAATTCGAGCAGAGACTCTGATGGACTTTTCAATCAATCAATCAAGTGCCAAAAAATCCGAAATAGGCTATTTAAGATGGATTTCTCAGCGGTCAACAATTCTTAAAATTGATCCTGCTCTCGAGACAAAGCGTCTCGAATTACGCATGAATCTACCTGAAAGGAACTTAGATTTTTCATTGTATTCATTTTCAAGTGTTCAACATATAACTGAGGGAGGCTGGAAAACCCGAAAGAGTAAAGCAATTGAAGAAACAAGTGCTTTCGCTGAAACATTCAGCGAGGAGCGTAGCTTAGCTTCCAGATTAGCAGCTGAAAGTTTAAAGGATCAACTAGAGTTTTTGAGCTTTTGGAGAGAACAGCGTCGCAATTTATTAGTGGATTCTCTACGAGCTCGTGATCAAGAGATCCGAAAGATTGAAGTTGTATCAAAATAAAATTTATGTTCGATGTTTCTTTGAAACCCCAAAAAAATTAGAAATGGCATGGAAATGCGTTTATGATCAGTTGCAAATTAACCATCAAATTGAACAATTCATCCACCAACAGCAAAAATTGTGACATGTCAAATTAATAGGGACTTGTAAGCATATTAATACATATGCATCAATAGCAACTCATAATATATATTTGAACATTTGCATATTGGACTAAGTAACGAATAAAAACAAATAGCAAACTCTTTGACACACGTTGGTTGTAGAATCATGAAATTCTCAAAGGTTAAGACAACTCAGATGATAATGATTATGTATATGAAAAAGTGCTTGATAAGCGGAATATATTCATCAGCACTTTTGCCTCATTCGGCTGCTTTAGTTACATGCTAGCGCTATTATCATGACTAAGCTACAATCAATCGCCCAGCAACACTATATTGCCCCTCGAAAGTTTCAAAATTTAATTTGAAGCTCTTAATCCTTGGCCAACATCTGTGAGACCATCATGCACACTCTCCAAGAGACTGGTTAGAAATCTGTCTGTTACACGAGTGTAGTTAATCACATCAGCTCGATTAATGCATTCAAGGGGCTGTTCAGTCAGATCACTGCAATATACGATAGTAAGAAAATTGATTAGCAATGGCAGTTTTTTGTATAGTTGATATGATATTTATATAGACGAAAATTAATGCTGATATATACTTCTTCGACAGTGCACATAAATTTGAATGGAAGACGCATATACAGTTAATATTCCCTAAATCGATGGTCCTGAATGATATTTTCTATCACTTTTTAACTTTACCCCTCCACCAACTCCATTTGCCGGTATATATTGATATCCCTAATGCGACTCATTCGATAAGTCAATAAAGCAAACTACACACAGCTTCATTAGAATCTTAAAGTATAAGTAGCAGGTATGAAACTACGCACCTAAGATGTTCAGTGAATTTCTCCAAATTTTCCTGATGATGCTCAAATAAATCTCGCTGCTGCTTCTTCATTGGATCCGTCATGTAGTATCCAAAAACATACCTGCAAAACATTCAAATATTCACCGAAAAACTATCATAAACTGTAAACATACAATATAATATGAGCTAGGATGAAATGCGAAAAGTACATGATTTATATTAATGAGACTTACGTATATTTTAGAGCTCGTCGGCATTCTATAAGTTGCTGGGTAGCATCTTGTAAATATTGGACATCAATCCATCCTACTCCTTGTTTCTGGCAGCACATAAAAAGTTAGACGACAATTATTTTTTGAAAGTGCATCATTGAAAACGAGAAAACTAGCGACACAAAGGATTAATGAAAACACAGTTAGCATGGTCATATATACGTATGTTCACCTCCAAAAGGTCAGTCATGCGCAGTTCAGTTCGCATGCTCATCTGCTTCTGAGCAAACTTTTGGGCTTCGGCATGATTCTGAAATCGCTTATAGTAATGCAAATATCGCTCTAATTCGGCCTGATATTTACAAGCCATAAAAATAATAAGTCATTAGTACTTAAGCCTCTTCAAAATCTGATGTATAGGTTTGAAAGCAAAACATAAATTATCAAATTCACATAGCAAAGCAACTATTATAATTCTGTAAAATTATAGAACTAAAAATATTGCAACACTTTAAGAGTCAATCAAAGCAAAACATAAATTTCTTAGAATTGTTATGAGATCAAAAAACTATTTTAATATATACTTTAAATTATACGTAGAATCTAATATATATTATTTGTTACATATTTGAAAATTATCAAAATACGCTTATATACATAAGCATATCACTGTCCACTGGGAAGAAGTTTATTCTGTCATATGCATATAGAAACATAGGTACGAGTACGTACCTTAGCACGAGCTACATCACTCATACCATCAGTAGCTTCTGAAGTATATCTATTACATTTATAAAATCCACCAGTACTAGTCCCATGATCCGACCAATTTCCAGTACATATCCAACAGAACTCAGCCTAAACGTCATAAAAACAATATTATTTTAGTTTTCTAAAATGAAGTGTCAACAACGATTTTAAAAATGCTTGCTGCGTGACAGTTTATGGCACAGTTCAGCTCATAAAATGTACCTTGCATTGCCTGCACGTCATATGGTTACATCCTTGGTTTTTCTCGATACGAGTGTCACATTTTGGGCACTGTTTGGTGTTCGCTAATATCCAATTTGCGGTTTCACTTTCGTTTGAACACTTTTCACGCCAATAACCTAGATCTGGACAAGGCACAGGCTCATGTGCTTCATCACCACATCTATGAGAAATTGCAGGAAGAAGTAGTGTAGCTCAATTGTCATGTGGATTATGTCAATACGGCATAAGATTAAATTGTGGCGGTATTAAAATTATGACTATAATAAGAGCAATATATATAACTATCACCCAATTTTCAAATTGTGCAAAAAATAGAATATACCCCCTAGCAACTTATTCATTATAAAATTCTCTAGCAGTTTAAATAAAAACCTCCACATATGCTTTGTAATAAGAATATATCTGTTATGCAACTTTCAAATATATACAAGATAAAAAATTACATACTTGAAACAGAAGGCTTCTCCACAAAGACACCTAACATGCGGACACGACCTTGGTGCCTGAACCACTTTATTACACCCAGCACCAGGACAAAACCTTAGCCTTTTGTTGATATCAACAAAGGAACGCAATGAAAAGTCTCGGTAGCGAAACATCTCTTCATTCGATAAATGCATCAAAAATATTGCTTCCGTCACAATTTGGGGACACCTGTAGATTAGTTTTGGAATAGAAAAATGCATTTTTTCATTACTGATTTTCAATCCCAGTAGAGAGGTAACGTAATTGTTTCCTAGATATATGAAACAGCTCGTGTGCAAAGTAAATTGACAATATAATAGATTAACATATACTGAGCTGAAAAATCAACGTACTTGTACTCTGGACAGGTAGTGTACACGCATGGAGGTCCTAGAGAAACAGCATTTTTTAAGTAAAGTCCCCAACATTGAATACAAAAGTAATGCTCACAGGGCAGGGCTAATGTATCTTCAACATCTTCATTGCAAATACGACACTTCATAGATTTACCCTTCCTACTGCGCATTACATCAGCATCCTGTTCTTCAGAATTCCTTATTCCAACCTAAAAGAGCATATGGAAGATTAAACAGTAAATCCAGGCTAAGCTACTTTAGTGGCTAATGTTCTAATATGGCTTAGATCAAACTTTCCATTGCTTTTGAAAACACGAATTTCTATCAGTTATCACAAGTTAAAATAAAATCTTCAAAGAAAGGGGTGAATTCCAGCACAAGCTGAAAATTAAAAACTAGTAATTAAATGTTTGTCAATATTAGCTCCGTGACTAAACAATAATCATCAAGCGTCTGCTAAGTTCTTAACTTTTAGAAAGTGACATTTAGCATTTTCTATTACGGAAAATATACCTTTTCGACCACTGATTCAGGATTTGCATAGAATTGGTCATATAGCTTCTCACAATTCCAATTAAAAAAACGAAGTAATGCCATAGCTGAATCAGTGGGAACATTTATCACATTCGATATCTCAGTGACAACACCATCCATCAGCTCTTGCAGCTTAGTCTCATCGAGCACAGTAACTTCTTCTGATCCCTCATGCATCATCGATGCATTTGACGTGCGATTCGTGGACCCTTTCGAAAATCTATTCACGTTAGTCCTATTTTTTCCGTCATCGGAAGATAGTTCCGCGTCGTCCTCATTTTCATAGATATATTCGTCGTCGTCATCGCTCATCTAGAATTAATTTTAAAAGATCTATTGAGTAATGGAGAAAACTTCTAAATATAACAACAACCAAATTCTCCGGTTGATGATAAATTTGCGCTGAGTACAAAATTTAGTGAGGCCAGATTGAATGGCAATGCCTCTAGCATACCTCGTCCATTTTGTGATTAGATATGCTGTTAGAAGTGAAAAAAATAGTCGAGCGGAGCAAAAAAGTAACGTTAAGCACGAACGAGTTACGGAATTTTCATACTGCAGAGACTTGAAGGAAATAAATATAAAAGCAGTGGGCGAGATTCCAGATAACCGATAGATTAAAATTTCAGAGAAAAAGATATTTATAAATATCAGTATACCGTTTTGGGTTTAAATACAATGCATAGTTAGTTCACAGTCGGGATTATTTGATTGTGCATAGAATCCGATTGCGCCTTAGCAATTTTGAATAGTTGCACTCTTCTGGCTGTCCCAGAACTACTTACATTTTCGAATTATTGAGGAACATAGTTGGATACGAAGTTGGATATACTCCTGAACGGCTGGCTATACCGCCTAAATACATCCAATATTTATCGAATCGAAATCTTGGCTAGTCTCGCATGCAATTAAAAAATCTTTTCTTTTTTTATAATTAGCTAAAATTTATACGCACTGCTATCCAAGTTTAAGAAATCTAGATTCTACTTCACTAAAGCGTGGAACATTACAAAAATGTTGTCTCATAGTAGCTTCTCGCGATTCAAATAAGTGCTTTGCTTCTGTTCATTAGAATACGCGAAGATACATTGTGTGACACGAAGCACTATTTCAGCCTTCTTAGCCCGCACACAAAGTTCATTGCTTGCGTACACGCAGTTTAACGTGCTCAGATGCATTAATCCGAATTGAAATCACTTTTAAACCGAACAGTGTTGGTGTCCAAGTTTTGATTGGTGCAAGTTTAGAGCATTGGATTCTCGACGGCTATCTGGATCTTTTACGCATCATGGCAAGACGGCGGGGAAGTGATCGATGAAATCTTTTTCGATTACTTAACGTTTGCCGTTCCGTCATCTAGTTACATGGACCTCCTTGCAGTAACGACGAAAACAACCGAAATCCTCAATTCGTATTTAAGAGCAGGAAGGTATATGCACATGACTTATCGTTCTCCATTAATCAAGATGATGTGGCTGTTTGTGAAGGGCATCATTGTATTCAAGCGTTGCATAGATCAGTAGGTACAGTTGGGAGTTTGAGGACATCATGTGACCTTTACAATGCAAAAGCTGATTTAAATTTTTTTCACTTGATGCCGTCTAAAAATAATGAATAGTTGACTGGATCCTAATATAAGATGTGTCGTTTCACTTTCATTGATCCTGCATTTTCAGCTATTTTAATATCGTGTTTCACTCATTCATTCGGTTATTACATCTTTCATTTTAGCAAGATGGCAAAAGGCAGTAATATCTGACATTTATTTTAGTAGATAGCATAAAAACAAAGAACCGAGTAGCTGCTGGGTAGAAATTCTTAAGTAACTATATAGCTAATTTTTTGTATTAAAACACAAAAAGTCCTGTCTGCTGGAGGATTTTTTTAATGGCTACCAAATTTATTCTCACCACTGATGTCAAGTACGAAATTTGTTACATGAAGGGTTATAAAATCTTGTGTGAGAATTTTTGAAGGCTATTTTTTGTGATAGTGGTTCATAGAAAGAACCTTTAATTTCCAACAAAATCAATAGAAGTTTCATAAGTCAAGTTTTTAGGTCCGAAGGTAAGCATGCACAATATTATTTTCAAAATACAGAAAATTACAAGAAACATTCCCAACACAAATCATTATTTTACTGCATATGCGTTTTCATAGAATATAAGATTTCATGCATTAGATGCAGGATGTTTGTTGACTGAATGCATTAGTATCTTACTGGACTAAGAAGTGTTCTCTAGATTTTACATATTACTTTTTTGAAATTTTAAAATGCTACAAAATCCAATGGATGGCGAATGAAAAGCTGAGGCATGAAAATCCATTGCTAAAATATCCTACAGAATAACTTGTAACTTTCATCAAGACTTAGAAAAACTCTGTGATAGTGCATATAATACCTTCGGAAACTGTGGATAATTATTCAGTGCTTCTTGATTTTTTGCTTTTTACAAGCATCCTTAAAAGGGGCAAATTTACATAGGCCTTCAACTCTCTACTCATATGAAGTAGTCAGTTTATCTACAGTGACAAAAATCCAATATAGTACGATCATTGTTGTTTAAAGTTTGATGCACAAGTTGCAAAGAGGAACCAAAAATCAGAATGAATTGAGTAACTATGCTGTTCAACCATGGAGTTATACAAGGCAAGCATGGTATCTCCAGTTTAAACATTTACAGCTTAGGAATTTACATCCTCCCACCACTGCCACACAGATCTTCTGTCGTCTACCCCTATCTTCTACCTTTTTTCTGCTGGTAAAATGTTTTGGCCCATTAAGGAAACCCTTTTGTAAAAACGCTGTTGGAATGAAGAAGCCTTCTGGGGGGGGGGACTTTCAAGTTGAAAACAAACTGAGCTAAAAAGTCAATTTAATGGGGAGGAGAAAGAAAAATATTAAACTGAGTACAAAAGAAAGGAAAAGTGATAGTTTGGGCTGAAACTCTCCCGAAGTACTTTTGAAGGAGGGATATTGGAGAAATTTAGAGGATCCCCGATTCGGTCCTTTTCGCATTTTTATATCGACCTAAAATATTTTTGATAATTTATTAACTGTCATTTTGTAGAAAACCAATTCCTCTATCAAAGCACTGATCGATATGAATGTTCGTTAAATCCTAGACACTTGTTAGTTAATTTTATGAATGTGTTCACGTGAATTAATTTTGGCCTTTACTTAGGTTTTTCGAAAATATAACTTTTCGCCTTTTTAATATGGAATATCGAAAGCTATGACCTCCGAACATCGAACCATTAAAATTTCTACACTGACATGCATTCGCAAATCAGTTTAAAGTTTTCCGATCGAGGAAAAATTCTTATGAAGACAGCAGCTTAAATGTGGTCAAATGAACTACTGATATGTAATATCAATTAAATCGTTTAGAGTCGATAGTCGATCTTCATCATCGGGATGAAAAATCAAGGAAAGGAAATTTTAAGAAGAAAAGCAAGAATGAAGAAGATCACACTAGCTGTGTACTGTGCTAAACCTTAGCTATGGAAGAACATCGCGTAGAGCTCGAATACTGAAACATTCTCTTGAAACGGGCAAAGAATAGCATTGCAAAAGTACAGTAAGAAAATGAATTTCTTTACCAAGTAGCTTATGATTAAAAGCAGCTAAACGAAGAATGTATGCAGCTATACTCACTTCGGATGCATATGGTGGAAGAGGTGAGAATTATAAACTCGAAATTCGAGCGTTGCGAGAACAAAGGAATAGACATTCGTATGATTATGACGAAGCGTAATTCGAAACGCAAGGATTGAGATCTTGATATGAATGGGAAACTGAAGCCACCCTAGAGTACCAAGAGTTAAATGAAAACTATGCAAACAAATGAACAAAATTTTATTCTCAGATAACTAGATATTACTATCATCTAAGAAAAGTTTTTTTTCACATTTATCCGTTTAAGTATACGCATTTCTTGATTATACTAGAACAACAAACAATACTGACTAACTTTTTATCCATGCAAACAAACTCAGCACAAAGCTTAGGCCTGTAGATGGCATATGCTGTATCGAGCATAAGATACTTTCTGTCCTTATTCTCAGTTTTCCATCATGGTTATTTTACTTGCATACTTTAGCAAATAATTTCTATCATAATTCCAAATTTTTCAACAACTTAAAATTATGAAAAACTAGGATTCTCTAGCAGTATTTTGATAGCCCTTTTTATTTTGAGATCTTGTCAAAATTGTTGCAACGACAGGTATGTAGCATGCATCTTTTAAATTATAAAAATAACTATCAGAGGTATGTGAATCTCTTATGTCATTACATTTGACCTATCAACTGTAAAAAATTGTCAACTGCAAGTATGCTAAAATCATTCATTTATGAGCTAGTCAAACTGCCGCACTTGGATCATCGACTTTGCCAATACAATCGCTCCATATGATGAGTCACCATGCAGATAGTTTATACTTTTCTCTCGCTTGTCTCTTCTTTCTTGTGTGCTCAGCGTTAAGGTACTAGTGAGCAATATTTATTTTTCTCTTGCTAAACTATGCAACTTATGCGTTTCTTGGAATTGGGTATATGAATTATATTCAATGATAACCTCTTCTACAAGTTTTCTACCTGTGGCAGTGAAAAAGAACTTATCTTAATTATTTATTATAGTTTGAATAAGAGTTGCCAGAGTAAAAATTTGTACATGGCAGCTTTTAAATAAGTTACTTTTACGCATTATTTTTTTAATGTTAGTCTATTCTTATTTATGTTCATTTAAATTTCTTTATCTTATCAAAGGTGCAGGTTACAACAAAAGATGATAAAATTATATAAGGATTAATTTTTTTTATTGAATTCAATTTTATTCTTTCTGTTTATAGGAAGCTAAATAGAAGCTTGCAAATGAAGAGGGCAAGGAGATGAGGCAAGAACTTGATGGTTAGTTATGCCGATAACTCATACATGAATGTACAATAAAATGCCACATGATGAATTCATCAGGACCACAAATGACTTCGTTTTATCTAAAATTCATGTTACTTGAAAAGATGAAGCTGAACTTGGACGTACCATGACTTTTTGTTCGTTTGATTTATGCCAAATTTATCAAAAGGAATGTGTTACATCACTAGTTTTCTGTGCATATACATATGAGATCAGAGAAAAGAATATATTACATAGACTTCAAAACTTTCTCTCATTAACATATACCGAAAAAATTGATTTTAAAATATTATCTATGGTGTTAAAAAGACCTGAAATAGTAACATTTGGAGGTCAAGTCCTGGGTGTAGATCTACCCAATTCATTAGATATTCAAAAATTAATTGGTCTTCTGTATAATGCACTTTACCACTATCAGTCCCTAAAATTGCATATCTATATTTACAAATAAAAAATTCAAAACTGCATTTTGCCTTAAATTTTTATGGAAAAGTGCTTGAGGTTTTTATAGAGCTGAAGAAAAAATTACGATATTTTGCTTTTGTCCAGCTAAATAATTCGAATAAGAAAAATCGAACTTTTCCAAAAAAAATGAGCAAAAACATTTTTTAATTTTTTCGTGAACTCTATACATTTATTTCAGATAAGAATCGCCATCTAGAAGATGAAAAGAAGCAAATGGTTAAATTTAGAGTTGCCTCTGAGCAGATAAAGAGCACTTTTGATGCTGAAAAGGCAAACAATGTAACTTTAATTGGAGAATGAGATATGCTTTTTAGCAATCAGGATAAGCTGGATGCATAGGTACATGTAGACATTTTAGATGACATTCGTCAAAGTAAAAAAGCAAAAGAAGATCATTAAGAAAATATATTATAAAAAACCATGAAAGAGTAAAAAGGTAGAATTGGTCTTTAAGCAACTTGGTATGTTTATGTATTCTTTTTTACTACTTCATAACTTTTTGAGCTCTATTTTATATTAATGCGCCAAAATACATAATTGTATGACTTACAGAATTCGATTGTTTGTAACATTAAGAACTTTTCTAGCTAAAAGAATAGTGCAGTAAGCTAATTTTTAGGTTTTTTGAAATAATGATACTTTAGAAAGCCTTTAAAACTCAACAATATATTTTTGAATGAGTTAAAAAGTTTACTGCACATAGGGAAGAAGCCTTGATGTACATGATAGCTTTTTACTTCTGGTGTCTCCCAGATTAAAATTTACTGTCAAGTAATGAATAGATTAAAGGAAGTTCTAGTTAGATTCTTTTCTCGTTACTGTAGCTATAAAAATAGATATGAGGGTGGGGCAAGGCATCATAGATATCTTGGTTTCATTATTATATAATATATAGACCTAGTGGGCTAGAGTTCAGGTAGTTCACATATTTGCATTCATATATTTACCAGAAGTTTTGAAGTTTTTTACACTTTGCAGTTTTTAGTTTTGGCAGTCTCTGTTTATAGACATGTGTCAACTTATAGTTTATGTTGATTTTTCTATTAAACCTACAATTTGAGCTGGATTTTTGTTCATCTTAGATCGTACAATACTGTATGCTCTATTATACATATCAACATTTTATGCTAAACATGAAAGATCTTTGCAAGGCTTTCATGTTGCAATTTATGCTGTAACACTAGTGGTTAATTTTAAGATTTGTATACTTACAAGAATATCATATACATTTCAAAGATGCACTGCAGCAATGTACAGCAAATCCTGATCGAGAAATAGCCAATTTAAAATTGAAATACATGAGGGCATGCCAGCAGGCTGAAAATTTGACTGTTGTAAATATGTTTATGGCATCAAAGTTACAACTCTCCCCCCTAAAGAGTTACTGTACCTCAGTTCCAAATGAAAGTGAATGACTTTGAAAGTTACCACAGCTCAATTCTATATGAAAATGAATAATATTTAGAGCTGCAACAGCTCAGTTTTATACATGAAATAATAAATTTTGTGGCAGTTACAGTACCTCAGATCGAAGTAAAAATAATAATTTTGAAGATGCCTAACCCCAACTGGAATGGTATTAAAAATTATACAATTTTAAAATGTCCTATTCCATAAATGAGACACCAAGTTAAAAAGTTTGCAACCATTTATTTTATAATTAAATGCAAAATTGCCACTAAATACATAAGCAGGATGATATATTCAACATTCGTATGAGAAAGTTTTTAAAAGTGTTGTTCTACAGAATTAGTCACATTTGCACATCAAATTTGATAATTCGTTTTCAATTAAAATTGTGATTTTATTGCCTTTGTTAGACCTATAATTTTTAGAAAGGAATTAGGAGTTCATCATGCAGAGAGGTATGTTTTTAATGTTGTTGATTATACTAAGTTCTATAGTCAATATTATTTTTTTTCCAATGTAGCAAATTGGTTTCATAACTTAAGATGTTGATAATATTATGAAATTTTTTCGCTGTTAGGAAGTTGGCATACCAATTTATTTTCTATTTGTTAAAAATGTACTCTAGTTATTATTCAAACTGACAACAGCTATTTAAATGTAGCTGCTTTTATTAAGATTGATTGTTTAAATTTAATGACATATTCAATCTTTCATGAAATTTATTTGGGTACAACTTCATTGTAAAGTAGGCAATCACAGATATGCATCCAGTATCTTTTACACTAAGAAATATGTTTGTTAACTTGAGGCTACTGATGAGGTTGTTAATCTCAAATTTGAAATAGCAAATATGTCATCATACCAGAAAAATTGAATATAGGCTTTGGACATGAAAAAAAATAAAAAATAAAACATCCTGTTGAATGGCAATACTCGATCAATTTTGGTACTTTTATATGTTAGTGTTCATTAAATTTGAACATTAAAGTAGTAAATCTTCCTGATTAACATATATTCAAGCAAACGCATTTATTGACTACAATAATGCTATCTGAGTCATCCCCCCCTCTCCCTCTGAATATGAAAAGAATTTGCCAAGTTAAATGTACATCCATTCATTACGCTTGTGCAGGTCTCTATTTAAGACCTCCATTTTGCAACTGAAAAAATCTATGAGCAGTTTTTGTGAGCACTTTTTTATAGCTGTACTCAATTTTTTAATCTGGCAGACCCCTAGCAATTCCCCTCCACCATTCAGTAAAAATTCAAATTATCTGAAATGTAATGCATCATTACAATATTTTTTATTGAAGTAAAACTTTTTGGTGGCTGAATGTACTTGCATCTGCTTTGTAACAAAAGCGCTGATGCTTTATATTGTCATGTGCAGTTTTTTGTGGCTCTGATGAGTCAAGTTACTCTTTTGTTTAATAAAAAATTGAATTCCCTGCTATTCTATTCCTCTAAATATAGCATTTCATGTTTAGCCAAGCTTGACACTGTGTAGATTTGACTTCAAAAAATTCTTTAGATTACTGCTCAAGGAATTCAGTAGTAAAGTTCATACAAAAAATAGAATTTGAAAAATATTAAAGTTTGGCTTGAGTTGTCTGAGTTTAGTAAAGATTTGATCAAGATGAAAAGTACTCTAAAAAAATATACCTGAGAAGGACAGTAGAATAAGCATAGCAATTAAATTTTCCCTTTGAACTCCATACTTTTAAATCTGTTCTCACAAATAACAAACCTTCAAAAAAGGAGTTTTCAGTTTACCAAAATATTTATGCCTTGCCATTTTGTTATTTAATTGTTTGAACGATTATATCTAAAAATCAGTTTAAGCTCAACAATATTTAGTCCAAATCAATTTAAACAATTTTTTAAGTTTCTGCATGCTATCCTAATGAAATTGTCTTACAAACTTTCTAAATTTTTGTCTATTATTTTGCATTGACCTGCTTGTACAGGTAAAAAGTGATCAAATACTAAAAATTGCTAGAAAGTTCAAAGCACTAACCAAAGAATGTAGTTGACTAGAAGGATAACTTGCTACTTCAATTGAGGTAAAAATTTAAAGCATTGACTTCCTAAAGACAAAAAATGAAGCGATATCAACCTTAGAAACTAATTTCAGTTCCACTAAAGCTTTACTGAAGTTAGAATTGCAATTACACTAAACCTTAGAGATTAGCCTATATGTTTCAGTAATGACCTGATTGCAAAAATAAGAAATGAAATGTAAGAGTACCTTGCTATAGATTAATTAATGCAAAATTAATAACCTCACAGGATAATTTACATTGATATGTTGCAAAGAAACTATAAAAATTATATTTTTGGTGTAAAAAATTGTTATCAAGAGTAAATACTTATGACAAGATTTTACTATAGTATTTCATTTTAAGAATGTTCTGGAGCACTTTTTCTGTAATTTTTCACCATGTTATGTCCATACAGTTTGAAAGAGGGTCTTGAAAAATTTCTGCACTTTTGCTGAGAAACTTAAGCAATAATCTTTTTAGTACCACATATATTAAAATTGACCTGGCTTTAAAGCAGATTTATAAACATGAATGTGTATATCATCATACTGACTATTTAGTTTGGAGGGATATCTTCCGAGTCCAAATCCTGAACACCTTAATCATTTACCACTTTGCTCACCAGATTCTACCATTGGATCTTCATACCAATCCATTATATCTGCAGTAGGTTTTAATGTACTACTCTTTTCCACAGAAATTATATTCCAATCGTATTCATTACATAGTACATTGCTTATTGTAATAGCTTTGATGACCTATCAATATTCCTCCCATCTAGCCAATTGCATGAAGCAATTACACATAACATGCAATTGCCATTCTCAATATAAGTGGCTTAGGATTGCTGCATCCAAATAAGGCTAAAGTTGATTAAATATGTGTTAGGGTTGCTGCATTCAAATGAAGCTAAAATTGGTTAAATAGGACTATTTAAAATGTGGCAAGCTATAACTGAACTTCAACAATAGTTATGGCAAGTCATCATGTAGTTTTAACTATAAAGTACATTGATGAGAAGATTCACTTCTGATCATGCAAGTAGCCTTAACAGTCTTGCACTTAAGTGTTATAAATATGCTATATACCATAGTTTCTCTTCTGTCTTGCTTTAGTCCTGCTTAATGACTAAAATTTTGGTGTTAAATTCATTGAGTGTTTGCTGAGTCTAACAGTGGCCAAAGAAAGCCGTGCAACAGCAAACCCCAAATTCATTTTCAGTATACTGAAAATTCTAGTGGATCTTAAAAACCCATATTCGACTGTTAAAATTTAATAACAAAAAATTTGTTGAATATGCGCATTAATCCATAGGATATTTCCAGACTACATGCTGCTTCCACTCTCTCCCAAACATGGTACATATAATCTGGAAGAAAGCCTCCAAAGTTTGCATTACAACCCAAAATTTAAAACGGTTTTTCTTCTACCATGTACAACGAAGTGGACCAGATTTTAATGCTGATTCATAAATACAAATGTATCTTACCATATTGACCATTTTTCTGCAGTAATGTCTTCGGTATCTACATTCTAAGTACTTTAGTCATCAGTTACTTTGTCTATCCAATTCAAACTTGTTGGATTTTCAAATTAACACATTATATATAGAATAGGTTTAGTTAGTGTTACCACTTCTAAGAAAATTGTAAATATGTGGTATTTATTACATTGCACATTGCTTGACGTAACAGCCTTGATAATTGATCAACGCACCTCCCATTAAACATATTGGATGAAACCATTGCATGTAACATACGATAGTCATTCTCAATGTGAGTCACAATAGGAAACTGTGCAGCAGCAAACTGGGTTGGAATATTGGCAAGCATGTAGGTGTTTTGATATTTGCATAGGTTTTTGGATTGGTCTACATTTAGGATTTCATCTGGACAATTGTATTGTAGTTACCATTCCACATGAAATTCAATAAATATAGTTCATCCATTTAACTCATGCATAGCAACAAACTGATGATATTCATTCAAATATCCCAACTTAAACTGAACGATTTAACATTGTGAGCCAAACATGAGTACACAAATGAAGTAACCAATGACACCTTACCTGTGTGACCAAATGTGGACTGCTTTTAATCAATAAAATTACCCAAAATATCAACAAATTTATTAAATGGTCAACCATTCAAATTTAACTTCGATCAAATGACAGATTGTTTTAGAAAGAATCTCACTACAATCAGTAAATAAGATCTATTTCAAGATATACCTGTAGTGACATATAAATTCTAGAATTTGCATGAGCATGTTACTAAGCACTCAAATTTCTAGAATATGAACTTAGTGATGAAATATCATAAATTTTTTGGTAAATATGTAAATAAAATTACTTTGAGCAACATGCAATACATAATTTCATGAACTCACCTTATTTTTCCCGATACAAGTTCCGGTATTTATGTCAATGGTCCAACGCACACATCCCAAGTTGCAACATGCTGGATACCATTTGGTGCTCGGAATAGGATGATATCGTCAGCATGCTGAACATTACTATCTGGCCTGAAATAGCTGTATTTAATATCAGATACTGCTATTTTCTCCCATGTTGCGCTGGCTACTACTAGGTCAAAGTATTTTTCGCTACGTTTCTGAACTGAAATTTGATGCCTCATGATAATTCCATCATAAAATGCCACAGTGCTTTCATCAATGCACTCCTTTCTCTAATAATTTATGAATCGAAGTTCAAAAATTCTGCATGCTGGGAGTGCGATATTAAGAGCACTTGATGATATCTATAATGAGTTGCATATACATGTTTCAAATTAAATTTATTAAATGTGGTATGATAAAATAAATCAAATGATTATGTCAATTAATAATAAAAATTTGATATGATAAATTATTTGAGTTAATGATACTCAAATATAAACATATAAAAATGCAAACCATTAAATCTTATAGTCAACTTAATACATTAAAATTTTTATTACCTGCTGCATATTTTTCTCACAAATATTACAAAAGGTAATAGCAGTTAGTGAATAGTTTCGATTCCTTAGCTTTCCCAATTTGTAAATTATACTCTTGCGGAAATCAGGTTCATATCGGCAACTGAACAGGCCCGTTCCAATCCGCACTAAATGGAGCTATTCCTTGTTCTCCTTTTTAGATTGTAGCGTAGTTTTCATGTGATTACAGAGCTGCAATACAAAGCGACAAAGTTGTGGAAGATCTGACAATAACATCAATGTATCAATATGATCAATGTCTATTGGTCCCTTCTGCAGATCATTGATGCTTTCCTGCTCCAGATTCTCCTCCATTAAGTGCAGTTTTTGGAGATTTAGCAAAATGTCGGTTGGTCGGAAATTAATTTCAAGAGCTGAAACAGTATCACTGCAGGAAGGACGGTATGAAAACTCGCTAAGGTCGACATTCATATCTTCAGAGTAAGCAGTGCTCATTACTTCTGGAAATATTTTGTAGTGATTTTATTTTGTTAGTGGTATGAATTGCTTTTCAAACAGATAGCTGTTGGAACTAGATTAGTGACCCATTGAATGTATCTCAAGTTGTAGCATAATTTATGTCATGAAATATCTGAAAAAGAATAATATCACTAGCATATTCAACATTGCCATCTGGCATAGAATAGCTGTGTTTAGTATTAAAAATGGTCTATCGCTTTATATTGAGTTAGACATTACTTTACAGTAGTCTGTTGTGCAGCAGAATTGCATTTCAATGCCTTACAATTATATTTTCATAAAAGCATAAGTACCCTTCAATGCACTCTTTTGTATTGTAAATTAAGTACCAAATTTCAGAAACTCAGCATGCAAAAATTGTGTTTTTCAGAGCATTTGATAATATTTAGAAAATTATGCAAATATTCAAATCACCAAAATTAAAACTGGGTTTAGTGCACGAAAATTAACTCACCTGCTGGCTGTTCTTTGCAAACATATTAGGCAGCACATTTAAAGTCTCAGAATATTTCCCATTACTCAGCAATCTCAATTTGTAAATGATCCTTTCTTTGAGACTACATTTATTTTGGCAGCTGAACAGATCCATCCCAATCCTACAAAATGCAGCTTTCCTTGTCCTCCTACTAGAGTTGTCACTTAATTTATGCATTAGTATAAAGCTGAAATCCAAATTTGCATAATTCACAAGTCTGAAGACAGCATCATTGTATTGATATGATTAATATCCAATGAACCTTTTTCAAAATTCTAGTTTTTTTCGCTGTTTGGGATTTTCTTCTAATGCATACACTGCAAAATGGTAAGATTTTGGGAGGACAAAAATTGAACTCAAATGCTGAAATGTTTCCAATGTCAATGATATCTGGTATATGCAAGGAAGATTTTCTAGAGACAATACTCGTGTCTTCAAAGTTTGTTGGGATGTTCCTTTTTTAAAAACAATTTCAAATATGTTTAATAGTAGTGATTGTCTTTATACCAACAGCAAATAATTTTTTAGTTAAGAGAATGTAGGTAGAGATAAAAATTGTGGAGGGCAGTAAGCCATTGGTGGAGGGTAATAAGTCATTGATGGATAGTAGTGAACACTTGGCAAAGGGCTGTAAGCTTTTGGCAGATGTACATATGCCATTTGGAGAAGGCTATTGGTTGCTGCATGAAGACACTCAACTTTTAATAGAGGCTGAAAACTACTCAAGTGTAAGTCAATGGTCATATCTTCAAGATACAGGAAAAAATTGCTAGAATCCTATTTAACAGAATAAGTTGTTATAACTATTGCTGCATTAAATTTTACAAGTTTTACCTATTATTTGTTTTTAGCACAATATGCACATATTTATGTATAGTTTAGAACATTTTATTATGGTAGAAAGAGAATATCAAAACATTGCACAAAATTTGTATATCTCTAAAATGCACCAGAATCTAACAAGTATTGAAAGGTGAACAAAAGTAAGAGACAAGCATGTTTACAATAAAGTAATTTTGCTATTAATTAGAGAAAGATCTACTTGCAAATAGACTAGAAAAATTGCCCAAAGGAATTTAGTGTGCAATCAATATTTTCCATAATCTTTGCATTGTCGACTGTCCTGAATCAACTTGGTACTTGTCTAAGTATCTACAATTATGGTCTTCTTCTTTTCCTCAACTGCAGTTGCATTCTTGACTTTAAAATACCTATTATTTTACTTCATCTGCTTTTTAATTTAACAAAAAGTAATAAACCTATTTTAGTTAAAATGATATGGGCAAGACAAGTGCTGCAACTTGGTGCATCACTGCAATGTGAAATGCAGGATTAATGATGAAATAAAGCATCATCTTTTCTTTCTTTCATGAAGAAAGTACTCCTAAGTCTTTCAAACAAACTAAGTCAAGGCTGTAGAGATAAATTGTTTGCACGTTTGAATGGATCAAATGTGCATTGTGGCTCATTAATTTTTGGCAATAAATATGTTATGTGTACATATATTAAGTTGAGTAGAAATAAAAATAAAAGGACTCTATATTCTTTGATCTTCCACTTGTGGAAAGTAGAATGAAATATACAAGAGGCATGTTGAGATGCTGCTGATTCGAATCAAAATTGTTTCAATCACGCAACATAAAGTTCCATTTACAATCCAATATCAAACTTTTAAAGTCAATACTATGGTTCTAGGGAAAATTAAGATGGATAGTAGAACCAAACTGCAGAGGTGCCAAACAAAATATCATGCAAGTATTAAATCAGTTTTCTATGAATATGTTAGTCTCAAAATTTCTTGGAGACAAGATGATTTTGAGTAAAGGAAAATAATGTCTCACTGTCAAGTAGAGGAGTGACAGCCTCCAAAAATGTAAAATTTGTTGTATATGAGTCCTATACTATTTATATTCTTGGTGTTGAGATTTAAATTATTTTTTCTACTTGAACTAAATTATCACTTGTTCAAAGTAGGCACCAAATATTTTCAATGCTTTGTTGAAAATTTCTCAACTATATCCATGTTGTTCCTTTTGAAATTAAATTTTGATACCAAAATGTGCAATGGATTACTAAATTCTATGCTCCAATCAAAAGCAAGATAATAAAATAGTTGAACTTAATCATATTTAAATAGAAATTACATTCTAAAAGTTTTCAGTGAAAATGAAAATACAGCAGCAAATTTACAGATTAATGAATTCAATATAATCAATTACCCATAGAATTAGAAACTAATTTTCCATTTTGTACATTGTTTGCTTTCATTCATGCTTAAGCAAAATTGGTACATATAGATATATCTATAAATATATTTTAAATTAAGATTGTAATGCTTTTGAAAGCAATTTGAAGAGAAACAATGTTTGCTTTATCTTCGCATTAAATTATTTTCCCTTTTACCACTTATAGTACAATCTTGACACTGGCAATAGTTTTTATTGTGTGTTCTCCCTGTTACCGACCTGTTATCTTCAGCATGCAAGTATAAAGAAGTTATTTCATATAAGCAGTCTATTGACTACAGTTTTACATAAACCTTGTTACCTTAAGTTACTTATGGGGTTTACCTTCTTAGTAAATAGCATGATGAGTACAAAGGTTACATAATGAAATCCAGAACTTCTACTATGCTGCTAGAGATTATTTTGGAAAATGGTAGAGATAGCTCCGGTACTGAAAGCAGGGTGCCTGATATGTTTAAAAATCTGTGTAAAGAGTTGATATTCCATGAAATAATTATTAAAGAAAAAATGAACAAGCTGGAAAGATGCATATGCAATACATTGAACTTTGGCAAAGGTGAGAAACAGAGAGTTGGAAGTTGAACTGAATGAACTCCAATCTTACAAATACTTTCACAACAAAAGTTACAAAATAGTTTTCTAAAAAGCAAACAAGAAAACTCAGGACTAAACAGTCCAGACTGCTATACAAAATTAGGAACAAGGCTTTGCATTTGCATGCAAAGAACAAGGCAAACAAGGAAGAATTCAACAAAAAGTAAAATGTATTATTCTGGTGTTTCCACCACTGAGTGCCAAAAATGAATGTATTGTAAACTGAACAGCTAATGCCAAATACATGCAAACAACTTTGGCCTAATTACAATGTACATTATCATAGCTTCAACTACAAAATACCATATTGTATAATACAATATGTACTCAGATATGCAACACAAATTGTGGATATAAACAAAACCAAATATTAGCTAAGTCTGTGCAACTACAAATAGCCAAGTTCTAAATTGTGATGCATGCTAAAGAGACAAAGAGAAGACTAGAAATGAACAACAGTAAGAAAATGTTAGAAAATAAATATGCAAATGGAAAAGAACATGAAACTAGAAAAAAGCAAATGAAATAAACATATGCATATTTTGATGATTTTGCTATTGTGCAGAAACACAAATTAGAGTTTAAATCACAATTCAAATCATTGCCAAAGATGAATAATGACAGTGAGTTTTAGTAAAAAATAATCAAACTTGTAACACATGCAGGAACATGTAATATATCAACATGCTTTACCAAAACATGCAAGCCAACTGCCAAGTTAAACTAGATCCCAACACTAACACTATTGATCTCTGATTTTAGTCCTGCAGAGGAATAAATGATTATCAAATATATACAGCAACAAATTACTACTAAAAGGTGCCCACCAAGAAAGTGTTTTGAAGTCAAAATAG
This sequence comes from Vaucheria bursata, assembly GCA_032358265.1. Lineage (NCBI taxonomy): Eukaryota > Xanthophyceae > Vaucheriales > Vaucheriaceae > Vaucheria > Vaucheria bursata. Next base: position 9,439 of record JAULBW010021196.1, on the reverse strand, counting down.
CAAGGTAACAAGTGCAAAAATAAAATACTGCCTAACTATTTTTTCTTCTAGACAGCTCATTTTTTATTTTTCAACAGTTTTTAAGTAAAGATTTATAGTAAAGCAATTATATGATGAGGTGTATGCACTGCATAACAACAGTAGGGCAAACTTAGAAGTATTAACTGATTAATGTGAATGAAATTTTCACAATGAATCTTCGGTTGTTAACGAGAAGTTTATACAACATTGACCACTACCAATAAAATATAGATAACTTATGATACAGTATAATCTCCTAATTTGAACACTTCATTTTCTAATGTAAAATAGTTCTTCTGTCAGCTGTTCAGCTTACATATGTATCTGAAGGTATAAGTTGTTAGGTTTGATAGGTTTTAATGTATACCATGGGTTTTTCCGATTCTCCTAGCATGATAGCTCATTGCCTAAACTAGTTAAATGAATAATAAGATGTTTTTTAGGAAGGAAATGCTGGCATGAACTTTTTAACTTTTATTTCTGTGGGTAAAACCTTGATTGCAATGAACTTTTTAAATTGCACCAACCAAAAATTCTACACCAGTACTTTTTTTCAGTCACACCCTATAAAGATTCATCTCAAATAATTATATTACCTACGTTTACACATCTTGCATGCAAAGCAGCAACGGGGAGCAAGCAATGTATTGGACAAAATGCCAGAATTGCATTGAGTTTCTATGAGAATTTGTATCGATTGGCATAACTTTCTTTGGGCATAATGTCTTTACTTTCAATGAAAGATATCTCCGCAAAGATTGCCAACTTTTGATCTGATTTTTGTTTTAAATCATAGAAACTCTTCTTAAGCAATATAAGGTAGGATCCATAGATTATCGAATAGAGCTACTACTACTAAATGAATATACTACCAAAAGCAATTCCTAGAATGCATACAAAATATGCACTATTTAGCTTGACTTTTGTTCGTGACCAAATTTTTCGGAGACAATGTAGAAATAAATCATATACCTTCCTTCTAGCTAAATCACAGTTGAACTTTCCACTTTGCAAAACATGACTATTATCTTCACAAGTAAAAATTACACAAAACTTTGACAAGAATAAGATAATGAGGCGTTCAATGACTCGCGAGAGTAAAAATACTGCTGGTTCCACAGTGATTTACTTTGATCACGATGGAGGTAAATCAGATCATCATAACTTTCGATGTGGGAAGTTAAAAAAGTGCTCTATCGTCTTGTAGGAGTTGATGATTACCTTTCTCTTGTGTTACTTATGGCCCATCATATTGGAGCAAAACATACTCCTGGTCGTGTTCATAGCATTGAACGTTCCTACGGGCGTTTTCGGCTGCTCGGAATCACTGTCACACCAGGGAATTGTATCTCTGATGCAGCTGTCTGCATCACTAAGAAAATTTTGAACACATTCTTATTAAATTTTAATGTCCCAGTTGCTGAATCGACTCTAACGATGGTAAATCCATTTCCGGAACATTGGCGGTTAGGAGGAAATGTCCTGAAGGCACTCGATGAATTGGAATCTGATACGGATGGTATTAACGGTCTTTCTCATAGTAGCTCGTTATCTGGTCAACAGCAACTAGTTGAACGTATTCTTTCATCAGATAAACCTGTAACTCTACTCGTCACTGGTCCGCTGTCTAATTTAGCTTGGGCACTAACAGAGCATCCGGAGATATTATTTAAGATTAGTGAGGTTGTGATAATGGGTGGCGCTATTGATTTGCCGGGTAATGTCAACACTGAGGATGATTCTAAATCTGAGCAATTTCCAAATGTTGCAGAGTGGAATTTTTATTGTGATCCGATAGCGGCAGCACGAGTGTGGGAATCAGACTTATCCTTGACACTGGTTCCTCTTGATGCAATTATGCCAGCTCCATTCAAACCACAACTTGTGGATAGACTAACAATATTAGGCAATAAATGCAGGTCTATATTCCCTCAGCCCATATTTATAACTTTTATATTGTATTTTTTATTTCTCTTATTAAAACTATTCGTGAGGTATGGTAAATGGAAAGCATGTTAAAAGTTATTTCTAGTTTAACTGTTCTCTTACATTTGCTGCCGTTATTTATTTTCAAAAATGTTAGATATGCTGCAATTACTGTGGCAATATGGGCTAGTATGGAAGCAGCCCGAGCTGATCATGCTTTTGATTTAATTGCAACTGCTTATGTTGTTCAACCAAATCTCTTCAAGGACATTAAAAATGTATGCAGTTCTGTCATTAGTTCAGGGCCAGAACAAGGTCGAATTATAAGATCAGAGACTGGTGGTAAGGTAGTGAAGGTAGGAAAAATTGTACTTGAACAAACATTCCTATGATATGCAGTGTTCAATACAATCTGTAGTAATTGTATCTAAGCAGAATCTATTTTCATTTAAGGTTGTTGGCGGACTAGATGTGGATGGATTCTATGACATGCTGATTAGTGATTTAGGCATAGATTGCACCAGTAATCTGTTTTACGAGGAATTGTGAAGTATGATATGTTGCATCATATTTTGTAGTTTACCTCCCGTTGTACATACAATTTCCATTGAAATGTAATATATTGATGTTAATAATACATTTCTATGCTCTGCATTGGAATAAAAAGAAAAAAGAATTAAACATGGAACTGTCTTGTCAATTTATTCTAATGTTGATGACACGTGAATGTCAATAATTGGTATGTATCGTTTGCCCTGAAATTAGATCTCAACAAGAAGGTTGCTTTAATCTTTGTTGATACCGAGTAATTGAAGCATTGCTTAAGCCTATGGCAATCAGGCTACCGCACACTTTAAAGTCCTACAGACTTCTAAGCGGATACATCACAGTTATCTCTGAAGTGTACTGTTTCGTTCCAGAAATTTAATTTTGCGATTCAACTGAATTAATGCTGGCTGGTCGTCATCATAGCCCGCTGACTTCATGTCTTTCCGCCAAGCTAGCAAACGGTTCAATTCCTTTGATTGGCTTAAATTCGATCCATCTGATGCCACTGCTGAACCTCCACCTCCCCCACTGGGAGCTGTGCTACTGTGATTACGTGCTCCCTCAAAATCTTTCTTGGCATCTTGATTTAGAGGTTCTTGTTTGAGCTCTTCCAACTCTCTTTTTAAGCTAATAAATTGACCATTTGCATTGTTTGAGCGTAAGTTTCCATCTTGAAAGATACACTGGAATATATTCAAGAGAACAAAATGATTAGATATGATATGCTTTAAATGTATATATGCAGTCACTTTTAGACTATCACGATACTGATAAAACATTGAAGGTCTATGAGGATTTACCTGTTCCTTCAGTTTTTCCAATTCTTCCTTTAGTTTATTTACTGATTGAATCTTGTAATTCTCAAAATCTTTAGATAACCTGTACCAGAGCACAAGAAAATGTGATTATAAGTGACATAGCAAACAATGAAGTACACAAGAAGTTGCCTCTAAGGCAAACAATAATACTTCAATTTCCCTGACATCCAAAATGCATGTATTGCATTGAGCTACCACCTCTTACATTTTGATTACAAACTAGAATAGAAAAATATTCTTGTGTTATCAAGATTTCCAATACCTGTTAGCTTGAATCTTATATGCTTCTTTCTCACACAAAGCTTTCTTTAACTCAGCTATAGTTCGCTGTAGATTTGTATCTATTTCGGCTCGCTCAGCCCTAAGACGTGCATATTCTGCTTCTACAATGCCCCCATTAGATTTTCGATAGTCATTTCGAAGTTTATTCATCTGTTCCTCCGCATAGCAGGCTCTTTGCTGTTAGTAAATATGGGACTGTTTTTGACTTGCTGCTATGCAGCATTTACATACAAAAAGTGTATCCATGGATTTGTTACAGTGCATGAAGTTACTGATAGTTTTGATGGAAAAGGAAAAATAAATGCTTGAAAGTATTTTATGGGTACGTGGGACTACGCAATACTGACAATAAAAATTCATTCCTTGTTATTCAATAGCCATTCGAAAAGAAAAAAAAGAAAGACCAGCCATACTATTAATAGAAGTCAACGATGTTATTAGATTTCATCTAAAGTTTAAACAAAATCATTCCAGTACGGAACGCTAGCTTTTTCAAATGAAGTTTATTTTAATATCTTTCAGATTCATCAAAGCGTGCAGAAAGGAAAAAAATATGGAACTTGAGAACATTGATTAATTTACATGGACAATAAATTTAACAATATATTTCTTTTTTGGAGAGGGTGAAACTCAAATTGAATTGCATATATATTTATACTTAAAATAAAAATTCAGCTGAAGAGAATTAGTGTGATTCGTATACTTACCTCTGCAGAAGCTAGTGATTTCTCAAGAATGTTGCACTTTTGCTCTAACTCTTTGAATTTGAGCTTATGCATATTTAACTGATGATCGTATTTATCCTTTGTGCGATCCTATTGTAGAGTCGAATTAGAGCGGAAATAAGATAAAATCATAATATATGGATATTGAAGAGAAAGCTGCGTACCTTAATTAATTTCAATTCCTCCTCTTTTTTCTTAGTTGCCACAACAAAATCTTCTTCTCTCCTTCTTAAGGCTCGTTCCCTTTTCTGGCATTGGAACAAGTTTTAATATTTTATCTATGAATATGATAGTCAATAATTTAAAAATATACTTAAAAATTGCCTACAAAAAATTTAACTTGGCACAATACTAGAATTATTGTCAGTAGGAGCCTTTCAACAATAAATATATCAGCTTTGCTATAAATACGACATAACAAACAAATTTATAAATAAAAAATTAGCATGAAAATGGTATCTGAAGCTTAATATATTAAAAGACATTCACTTATTATACATACAGAATAGATGATATATTAGTCGCCCGACCTCGACATCCAAAAGTGCTTTTTTCAACCTTGTTTCAAGTTTTAAATACTCAGCCTTCGTTAAAGCTAGAATCTCTTTTTGTTCTTTTTGTCTCATTCCCCATTTTTTTTCTAATGCTGCATCCTGGGTAAAGATAAAAGATTAAAATTTATACTAATGACATCACCAATTAGGCATCTAAATAATGATGGACTTTATTGGAGAATGATAGCCTACAAATCAAATTTCCCACGTTAAACTGATGTCGGCGACTATGATGATAAAGTGTATGATAAAAATTAAATACTGGTTTAAATTTATCTAAACATTTTCATGAAAGCCATATACGAAACAAAATTGTTTTCACTGCAGAGAAAATTTAGGAAATGACGATAAAATTTGTAAGATTTCTATAAACATAATTATGAATTGAAGCTACAAATATCAGAATTTAAATTTTAGTCACAATGAAATATTACCTTAGCAGCAAGTTTTTTCTCAAATTCTTGCTCTTCTCGTTCTCGCCACTTCTCCCATTCTTGTTCATTTGGATATCTTAGCAGAGAATTCGCATTCATATATTCAGTATGGCAACCAAAGCTTTTGTGAGAATTTTGATATCGCATATCATCCGAAAGTTGCGACATGTATGCGATACTATTAGTGCCGAGCGGATTTTTTGGTAGACGCGTAACATTCGGTAAACATGCATCAACATGCTTATTCTCATGAACCGATTGAATTCCTGAGGCTGAATTCGCACTCACAACAGCAGTGCATCTGAAATGTCAACAAATGAAATTCGATGGTATGTTTTTCAATCAGATATTCAGCAAGAGCTACCCATTAACAAAGTTGCATTCATAAAACAATAATTGATTTCTTCTTAAATAATATCACAAAAATAACAAGTTAATGTGAGCTTATCCAATATATATATAACATACTTCATTAAAAGTTACTTAGAAAATTTACAAAAAAATACCTAGAGGCTGTTGCAGACTTATCATTCAAATCAAATAAGCTAATTAGGATTTCGCTTGTTCCCATTCTTTCAGGCCAAGGCACATTACCCTGCAAAATCACTTTCCCTGTGTCTGCATTCTGTATAAAAACATGCGTCATAGGATTGCGTACTGGCTCAATTTGTTCATATGGTTTGACCCACTTCCATTCAATTGATTCCATCCGTTCGAACGTACCGCTGCAATCACCAATTGACACAGCGAGCTTGGTTGATTCCTGCGCTTTCAATTCTATATTTGTGAGACGTACGGTTACAGATTCAACATCATTGATTTCAACAAGTTCTTTACGATAATCACAATTAGAAGTTGCCGAGGAGCGATCATCTCCAGCTAAAAAATCGAGACAATCGAGATTTATAGACACATAAACATTCGAATCATTCAAGATAGATGGGTCATGGGGGTAGTGAAATTGAAATGATTCATTAAACGTGCACGAAGGAATAAAGCCTTTGGACAAATCATTATTATCAATGTTTGCGAGTAATTGAGATAAAGGAACGTCTATATATGCTAGAACGCGGAGTTCAGAACAAAGATAAATGCGAAGAGGTGAAACTTCAGCCAAATAACGAGAGAGACTTTGAAAAGTTGTTCGCAATCTGAATAAGCTGCTACAAGATTGGACAATAAAAACATTTTCAAGGTCAAATTGCTCCGTTTGAACGACAAAATCGAATAATGAGTAGCTAAACCATAGTTTCACTGAACTCGCAGAAAATTCTGAAAAAATATCGCTAAATTGCAATGATGCTTCTGATATATTAACTCTTAAATTATATTTTTTTGCAGATGGCGATAATGAATCATCTCCTATTGCAAACTCATCAAAACTACTGCCGCTCATATTGAGGCGCTCTTCCTGGTGGAATAAAAATTCGGGTGAAAGTTGCAACTAGTACACTTGCAAGAAATTTAAATGGGCGCTCAGTGAAAAACATTTTAAATAGCACCTTTTGATAAACAACTGTCAGTAGCATAAGAGTAAGTTAACGAAAAATATTGTTATTAATGTTTACAGTAACAAGTAACATAAAGCATCATAAATCTCTGTAAATTGCGCAAATACAGAACAAGAGTAAAATATTACATGCTACTGTCAAGACTAACGAATCGTATCAAGTGTAAACCAGAAAACCAGAACAGTATAACAGAGATACTACACGTTCAATACTATTTCATTAGTCTTAATTCATGTGTTGACGAGAGTGAATCTCGTCAACATTTTCAACCTAAGCTTGCACATACAAACCGAATTAGATAGATATAATTACAAATCCCTGAAAGAATTGTAGATAAATAAAACAATACACAGCAAAAACATATTAGATTTTGACAGCTACCAAATGTTCAAGATGCATCAAAAATCCTGATTTTACAGGATAAAGATTTCATGGTGATTGAGCATTATGGTGGAAAAATAAAGTCCCAATATTCATCAATATGTAGTCACCTGTACAGCAATTATTTATAACAATCCTGACAGAACTCAAATTACTAATTTTAAAAGAACAATTGTGTTAAAAGTTTTCATTTAAAATTTAATTAATTGTAACTAAATTTGAAATAGGAATCTGAAAGATATCTACTTTTTCAAACATTTATATTTGAACCATGTTGAATAAAGATATCAAATAAATTATATAAATTTGTATTTTTTGCCAAGATGTACTATATCAACAAGTCTTGGTAAGGAACTGAAAGGAACCGATATTTACATGTGAATTTTGAAATATATTTAGTTGAAACTGATGCCTAGCTTAATTGTAACTTGAGTCTGAGCAGAAATTGGCTCATTAATTGAAGCCATTAAAGATATACTGATTGTGGAATGCTCAGATAAAGTTTAATTTGAGTATGAGGAAAAAGTTGCATACAACAAGATTTGAGAAGGCAGAATTTCCAAACCTTTTTTTAGTACTTTGGTAAGAGTAGATTGTATGATAATAGTTCTATACTATATGAGATACCATTTGAAAGTTGAAGTTCATTATGATAAGGCTTCTTACCATTCCTTCCATTAAATAGTACGTGCCTCTATAGTTTGGCTGCTTCTGAAAATGCATAAAATGTGCAGATTAGATGCCCATTAAAGTATAGCTTCTTGCAAATCCTCTTGTTGAAAGGCATCATTTCTATTTTCATATTGTCCCAATCAACTTTTTATGGCATCCAAAAAGCAGTAGTTTTTACCATCCAAGTAATTTTAACGGTAAAAAGTGTAATTTGTTGAAGACACATTACACAAGGCAGATAGATATAAATCTGCAAATGCTCTAGATTTCTAAATGACTTTGAAAACTTTGCTATACATTTCCAAAATTTGTCACATTTAGTTCTATTTTACCATCAAAACAAAGTTTTGATAATGTACAATGTGCATTTACTCAAGTCTATAAAACAGAAAAATTAGATAAATTTACTCCTGTTGCGGGTGTTGGAGTTGCAAGTCTTAAGAGATTGATAGAAAATTACTTTTAATGGTAAATAATTTAATGTATTGTTTTTCCTGCAATCAAAGAAAAATATTGATTCTTCTTTATTGTAGATTTCTATAAATTTAATAATTGTAGCTGAAACAGATAAAATACTTTATAATTTTTGTTAGATATGTAGAAAATTACAAGAGTATATTCAAAATAACTTTAACTGGAAAGAGAGTAGAAATTTTTTTATTTGGCATATTGTTCTAGCTTGTTGGAATAGTTTTCTTTTACAAATTGGTCCATATAGAGAATGATGTCAAAAAATATTTACAAAAAGTCCATTGAGAAGAAAAGAAGTCAACATGATAACTTAGTCTACATGCAACATTATTCTGCATTTTTGAAGAAATATTGTCATATAGCAACAAAAAAAGAGCATTGCAGCTTATAAACAAAATCTATTCTGAATAAATTCTGCTTCTTTTTTCATGACATGTCAAATAGATTTATCTGGTTGGTCCAATGAAAAATAAGTTGAGGAGGGATAAATTTCAAACAACAGTCCTGAAGATTTTAGTGACTCTTTAAAAATACAATTTATCTTATACTTGCTGATAAACAGAGCACAAAAATGTTATCAATTGTTGCAAGAAAAAATCAGTATCAAGAATGAATTGCCTGTGCCCACTTCAACATCAATACTGCTGTAAGGAATTAACTTCCTAAATTGCTAATTCTGTTTGTAGTTGCCATACAATTCAGGAAGATTTGCGCAACTATACAATTTAAGAGGATTTGTACAATTCTAGAGTTAAGGAGAGTCACACAAGTAGAAGTTCAAGGAAAGTCACATGAGTAGAAGTTCAAGGAGAGCCATATATTTTAAATAATCAGCTTACATATATTTTTCTTGTGTTGGTAGAATGTTCTCACTTCTATTAATGCAACTAATTGAACACAGTATATCTCCATCAATTCTTGTCTGTTTCTTCTTGCATTTGACTATTGTGTTCCTAATAACTGCTGTTTGATCAATGTAGAGTAAAGTCTTTGAGCCGATTGTTTTCTGGTGTATTGTTTAGGAATTAACCGGTTAACGGTTAATCTTATAACTGTGTTAGCTGCGTCATTGTTTCTGTTCTCAGTTTAAGAATT